>JBAMJV010004302.1:0-263711 GCA_037951105.1 Echinarachnius parma
CCTTAAATTAAATAACTGCCTTTGTTACCTACAATTTTAAAAATATCAAAGCTATATTATATAATGGCAAGGATTCATAAAACGTTCTGTTGATTAACCTTATATATGGTCATTTTCACAATCAATAGTATAACAAGTGGTACAAAGGGTTACATTTTAGAACTGATAATTTGAAAATTCTTCAAAAAAGTTTCTTGGTATTGAAATTTTAAGGAACAATACGTTTTGGAGCTTAATCTTATTCTGTTTTCATTCACCATGGATACATAAATGGTCATGTGTCATGAACTCGCCTCCCAAATAGGTGGCACCGTTACATTTTGGGATTTTTTGCAAACATTTTCTTAATTTGTTTCAAAACTACAAAACCTTTCCTAACAAATTTGGTATCATTTTAAAGAACTACCAGAATGCTATCTGTATGCAAAGTTTCAAAGGTATACCTCTTTCCAAAATGGAGATACAGCTATTTTCGACCTGCTCGCCATTGTTCCCTATTGTGTTTTCAATGGCTACGCGTGAAAACAACAAGAAGTTTACCTACCCAACGCTAGGGGCGCCCTTCCCCATGTACGAAATTCAGCGTTACACAAAATCCCCGAAGTGTCCAGTCTTCCCCTTGTAGTGTCTTTGGACTAAGAGAGAGCTGTATAATGTACACAACATAATGTATATAATGGTGAATGGGGCAAGAGACTGGTTGGAAGATCCTTTGCACTCCCCCCCCCCCCCCCCCTCCCCCTCCCCCTCTCCCCTCTCCGAAGTTTAGCATTCAAGCAAAAGCATGTCAGTGTATGGTGCTGCTAGCTGTGATGAAATTCAAACAGCAGACGGCGCTGTCAAACAGTGTAGTATACTGCCATCTAGAGGCCCAAACATTATAATTTATTGCAGCAATGATATGGTTGATGGTGGCAAAGCCAAGTATTTTGCAAGGGTGATGGGGGACCAACATGTGAGCCTCTAAGCGCAATCCATTTTGGGTAGGGTCCAGGGTCCAGAAGGAGGGGTATATAGTTGGACAAATGAAAATTTGCTATACAGAAGCAGTAGACACTTATTGTGTAACACATTCATTTTGAAAAGGCGGCAAGAAAATCAAAGGGGATGAAAAACACCATCAGGTCTCCACCAGGAAAACAATAAATGAATAAAAAACTACCCACCACTCACCAGGCCCCGTTTCATATAACTTTTGCAATTGTTGTAAGTGTTCAATGATTGTATCTACCATGACAACCGCTGCAATGATCCATGCTGATTGGCTGTTGACTTAATATTTACAATACTTGGACATTTAAAACAATTGCAAAAGATTGATTAAATTGGGCCCTGTTGCGTTTTTCCGCTGCTGTCCCCCTATCTGATTTTTTGCCTGTAGCCCCTTAATCTTCCACAATTCTTTTTTTGTCATTTTGTCTTTTTTGCATTCATTGAAATTTAATATTTAAAAAAAAAAAATCATTTATATTTGCAAATATTTATCCCATTTCTATCCTCCAATCAAAGAGCTTTGCAATTGAAGCTCCTTGCTCGAATTGTGCCTAGTCAAAACACAGAATATTTTATAGCACGATCACCACTCACCAATAACACACATAATTGAATAAAATTGTCTAGGAGGGTATAGGCGGAGGGAAAAGCACGGACTGTTCCACTCCGAGGGATTTTGAATGCTATTGAGGAAAGAGTAAATAAGTCCCGAGACGAATAGTAGTCGAGGGACTTATTTTCTTCACGAAATAGCATTTTAAATCCCGAGGGGAACATTCCATGATTTTCCCGACAGCAAAGTTAACAACTGTTTTATCATCTGAATTGGCCGGTTAACAGTGCCATGTAACAGTAAAAAATGTTACATGGCAGCTGATGCACTGTATTTTACTAAGTCAGCATACTAGCTACATAATTATTAGATTCAAAGTTATAGTTTTATCATACGAACCTACTTCTATTTATTACTAGCTATTATATTAAGTGGCGTAGTAGGCTACACTCTAAAAAATAACTAGTCAAAATGACCAGAAACCTATTCAGCCGGGCACCTGCACTATTCTAGTCAAAATGATCCGGACAATCTAGTCAAATACATTGATGTTTTAATTAAATATTGCCTTTTTATACAGAAAAATAATCTAAAATTATACTCAATAGCGTTTTCACGTTATTGAGTATAATTTCAATATATTTTTCTGTATACAAAGGCAATATAAAATTAGAACATCAATGTATTTGACTAGATTTTCCGGATCATTTTGACTAGAAATAGTGCAGGTGCCCGGCTGAATAGGTTTCTTGTCATTTTGACTAGTTATTTTTTAGAGTGTATGGGTACACTGAATGGGGAGGGGGTTAATTTATTTTCCCCTTCAAATTATTGGAGAGGGATGGCAGTGTGTGTGTGTGTGTGTGTGTGTGTGTGTGTGCGTGTGTGTGTGTGTGTGTGTGTGTGTGCGTGCGTGTGTGTGTGTGTGTGTGTTTGTGTGTGTGTGTGTGTGTGTGTTTCTGTGTCCGTTATAGTGGGGGTTCAATTTTGTTCTGCTGGTCTATATTCGGGGGGGGGGGGGGGGCACAAACAACGAGCAATATGCGCACCATTCCTAGTGTGCATTCAGCTGTGTGCCGAGATAATGGGCATGACTATGACGGGCAGTAGTCCGATTTATCAGGCACCGACTCGGCAAACATTGACAAAAATGGGAACCTGACATGGTGTCACTCACAGCGCCCTAAAACAAAAAGTACACGACCAAAATTACTGTTCTTGGTATCGTTTTTCATTGGAAAAGACACCCTATCCGATGGACATAATAATTTTGTTACTTTATTTTGGGAAGTGCCCCGTTCCGTTTTTTGGGGGCCACCCTGTATATGTATCTGCTGCCCTGCTCTGGAGACCTCTTTGTAAACACGGCGATCCATTCCGGGGCCCCTACATTGGAACCCTGGGGAGGCACATACTTACCCCCAAATTTGATGAGGTGCCCCCCCCCACCCCCTGAAGACAAAGTGGGTTGTAGCCCATGTGGTATTATATAGTAGACGAGGGGACGAGTTGACATGTAGACGAAATCATCCACAGACCACATGGTTGATAGATGAAATGAATGTGGACGAACCAGGTTTAGATGAAATAGAATTAGAGTAGACCAAGTGATATGAGTAGTGCCCGGGGGGGGGGGGGGGGGCACTCATGTATAATGTAAGACGGGTATGTGCCGCTTACAAGACCCACGGTTTTCACACCCGATTGCCGCTCTCAAGATACCCGATTTTCAAAAATTGCCGCTCCATAGACCCCCGGAATGACTTGGCTATGTAGTTGAGTAGCGCCAAGTCCATTATTCTTCTTCTAGTCAGCTCCTTCATGTCCTTGGACCACCATTTGAGGGTTTCCGTAGGTCTTTGGTAGCTCCAAGTCCATGTATTTTGTACGGCGGTTTTAGTCTGCTCCTTAGACCCCTTATCTCCCGTTTCAGGGTTTTTGTAGCTCCAAAGATACTCTATTTTTTGTGCTTGTAGTCAGCTCTTAAGACCCCCATTTCAGAGTTCCGTGAGGCACACCCCCGTCAAACAATAATTTGAGTGCCCCCCCCCCCCCCCCCCCCCCCCCCCCCCCCGGGAGTACTATAATGGACCATCGATATTTTGTTATCGATGTATGTTGTGGAACATTGTTTTTGTTATAGCGTCCTCTATATGCAAGGGATGTTTACAAATCTATTGTGTATTTTTTAGACCTACGGCGCCGCAGCGCAGCTCGAATTACCAGCGACCTCGTGTTCAGTCACTCTGCCAGAAGTAGCCCGTGCAAACAAGCTAGCGATCCGGCCGATGGGCGGTAACAAATTTCCAGTCACATTTCGACTGTTGATCGCGACAGCAAGGCGCGAAGAAGTTAACATTGTCATTGAATTTTACTGGTTTAAAAGACTTATGTTGTGAAAGACCCCTACATATGTGATCGATGAAATAATAACGAAGACGTCATGGACGATCATATTCCTACAGAGTTTCCAGACAGTATCTTTGTCGAAAATGGTGAGCTTTTATTCAATTTCGGGGTTTTTGGCGAGGAGTCAACTTTCGAATATTGCGCATGCAAGCGCCAGGCATTGGCAATGCATTCACTGCATGCAGAGAGTGCTATTGACATTTCTATTCTGTTCCTCTATTTTACTTTTAGAATAGAACATGACTAACTGAAGTTGTATGTAACCTGTTACCTTTGAAGTTTAGTGGTGAATGTACATGTGTGGTTGATCTGTGTATTGTTGATTAAAAATAACACCAATCTGCCCTTATTTAATCATTTTTTCTTCTTCTAGAATCTAGATTCTAGTCTGTAATCCGAGTGGCCGAAGTGTTCGTACTGTGTTTAGTGAGATTCTGCCATAGTCTTAAGATCGTGGACTCAAGCCGGCTAGAAATTAGCTGTGTACAAACACAAACATATGGGATACTCGACGCGACGTTCGCATGGATCGCAATATCTTCGTCTTCACTCACCATTTTTGCTTACAAACAAGTCGTATTGAATTTGCTTTTTAACAAGTATCATCAGACATAGTTTTTAGTATGGTATTTTGTTTTATATTTACCTGCTTACCTTCACTTTTTTCTATCACTTCTGTTACATCATCTTCCCAGTTCATATGAACCCCATCATTTCTGCAAGAACTTGAACCTTGAACCTTAACCCATTGACTACGGGAACTGGGTGGGTTGTGTACAAAGTCTATGGAGATTCAGAATCGTGTGACTTGTAGTGATCGGGGTTAAGAGATATGGGCTTCATAATATTAGTAGAAGGACATGGAAATTCCATCTCTATCTCTACAAAAAACAAAATCTAGGTCATAACTTTGAATGCCGTCAGTCACATTACATGTCCTGCAGGAAAAACACAAAATAAGTGAAAGCAGTAGTCTAAAAGTTTTAACTGGAACATGTAGTATTGTTCCAAAGAAATATATATGGCATTCTCTTCGAAGACGTGCCCACGACTTGGCATGCATGACTAAAAGAACCGATGCACTATACAAATTGCATTGAACATCAAGTTCAGTTCAATAGTTCAAGTTCAATATAAGGCCAAATAAAAAAAAAAAAACATGTTTAGCGTCCCCGCCCGCTTCCTTTTTGGAGGCCGCCTGCTTTTTTTTTTTTTTTTTTTTTGTGAAAAATCCGGAAAAAAAAAAAAAAAAAAAAAAATGTAAATTTCGTGATTTTTTTTGGGGAAAAAATGATTTTGAAAAAGATCATACTTTTAATATAGACTCATTCGTTATTTTGGATAAATGGGTCAGTCGGCCATTTTGAAAAAAGTCGGCCATTTAAAAAAAAAAAAAAAAAAAAAGGGCCTCCTCCTTCCTTTTTTCAAAAGAGCAGGACGCTAAACATGTTTTTTTTTTTTTTTGGCCTAACATTTATTTCCAAATCTTTTCAATAACATACATTTACCGTAGCTACACCAGTAACGGATCACTTTTTGGTGGATACAATTTCTTGCTAAGACAAAATATTTTTTATGGACTATCATACATCGTTGGAAAGCTAAAATAGTGCAGATTACGAATATTGTTAATTCAAACTCATTCCGTCACTAATAAGCAAATCACTGCGCGTTTTACGAACCCCTTACGCTGCACCAGTAACGGATCACCACTACACCAGTAACGGATCACCTGGCTTTATTTTAAAAATAATTGACCAATTATCTTAATTTTTTCATCAAAGTGTTAGCAAATTAGCAATTAATATCCAGGAAAAATTTAACTTCTTAAACGTGCTTCCTTATTTAGTTATGAGGAGTTGAATTCTGCCCCACATGATCCTTATGAAATGTTAGCAAAAATCACACAAATACCCGATTTTACTAAAATATCCAAGTAATTTTCGATTTTCAAGTTAGAAATATCACAGATTCTAGTGAAATACATTGTTACAGCAAAACAAAATTAATTCTGATCTTTTGTTTTGTTTTTATAAGGATTTGAAAATGGGTGATCCGTTACTGGTGTAGATAATTTCTGCTGTAATTATACATTAAAATTTGCCTTTTTTTACTATAAGCCTGCACCCAAACACCCGGAAAATGCTGTGGTGTGTTTACCAGAACATCTTCCTGTGTTAATAATATAGGAATTCTAGATCCGTCGGCATATTTTTGTTTTTTAAACATCTTATTAAAAAAAACATTTTTTTTTTCCCCCCGTTTTTTTCTTGAAAATCTGAAATCTGTACATTTTGTCACTAGATGACACTATTTTGAAGGCTAATTTCTCACTTTTGCGCGATGATCATGGAACTGAGGTTTATCACTTTTAAAAAGGAGATGATAAAGTTGATATTAGATGCACATTCCTCTTCCAGTTATGAAAATTAAAACAATTAGATAGTCACAAACGTCTTCATGCATCAATGTGGGTAGGTGATCCGTTACTGGTGTAGAAACGGTACAAAATTTGCAACAATGTAATTGGAGGTGAACATCTCTGAAAGCACAGCTTGAAACGAGAGCACCTATTTAAAAAAACATCAAAAACCTTATAGTAAAAACTGGGTAACAGACAAAACATCACGAAAGGACTAGACGTATAACAAGAGAACAAAGGCTAAGCAGCCAGAAGGAACAAGAGGAAAGAAGGACAGGCACAAGAAAAAGACAACAAGGCAACAATATGATGCGTACATCAATAAGAATAACGGTTAATTAATTAATCTAATCATCTTGAGATTTCGTTTACACTAAAATTAATGTTCTTTTAGTCCTGCATACCAAGTTGTGGAAAAATCATGCTATCAAATGCTATTCAGTCAATATATATATTTTATATTGTCAGTCACGTTGCATGTACATTTTTTGCACTAATGCTACATGATGTTCCAAGTCAATATGATCCTTATCATTTTTGCAGGACATCTAGGCCTGGTAGCACATCTACAATGTATTGTAAATGGTCCTTGGTTCTTCAGAAATTTGAGCTACAAAAGTGGCCCCATTTTCCTAAAAATCATCAAAATACCACAATTTATTCCTCGCTTCAGGTTAAATATGGGTAACAATAACAAAGAGTTCCAAAGTCAATTTTCAAATTGTATAATTTTTGCCATTGTGGAATAGCCCTTCTGCGATTCTTACATGTATTGAGCAGGCGACAATTACAAAATGAGACTGATACAAATTTATTCTGTTTTATTTCAATCATTTAAAGAAAACATGTTTGTTGGTTACTTAAAGATAATTGTTTTTATATCCCTCATAAGAATGTTCAAGCCATGCGATTGGTCGAAATGCCGTTGCCTGTTCAAGTATGATTTCTCCCATCCAGCCCAGAGAGGAATAGTACTTTTTATCACGGGTAACAAACTTTTTAGCTCACGGCCGAGGGTAAATAGTAAATTGCTCATACGCATCGAGAGATTGTCATCGGGCATGTTGTTAAAAAATCTGTAAATTAGGAATCAACGAACGTTTACAAACGATTTGTTTTGCCTACATGACAACCCAGTGCGCTGAGGCAGCCAATCGCAATGAGAACACGTGTCTCCGCGCGCGCAAGTACGCTTGCACATGTAAATGCGCAGAATGGTGTGTGTTCATGCGCAAAAGTTTATGCGCGACATCTTTTGTAGAGGTGTCGATTTCGGGAGTATTTACCTCCCGGGACTCGCGCTAAATTTTCGGGCGAGTCACGGGTACCCGAAATTTACCCATTTGATGACACGCGGTACCCCGGGGTACCGCGTTGTGTAGCGCCATCTTGTGTCCACTCGAAGCACAATCGTATTGCGTTGTGTATGCAGTGCAGCGCGCGATTGTATGCACGCTATACCCTGGTACAGCCCTAAAAAATAAATAAATAATTAAACAAAATGGCGGATATTCGTTTGGTACCCCACGGTACCATTTATGTCATCATTTGTTGATTTCGCTATCGGCATGTCACGCTAGCTGGGAAAACACATGTTCATTCAAGTGACAAAAATGCAGCGCATTTTTGTCACTTGAATGAACTTGATAACTCTTGCGTTCAATGAGGGGACTTTTGCTTTTTTTTTCGGGATATTGAGTATTGATTTTTGCGCCCGGGACTCGACATTTTTCGGCGGGACCCGGGTACCCGTGACTCGTCAACAGCACTAATCTTTTGTATGTACTTAAAAGACAATGGAATATAAGCTTTAATGAATTTTCATCACAAATGTTGCTCATGAGCATAGTTGAGAAAATTACAAGAAAAGATTGATAACATTGCTCAATATTCCATATTTGTTTGCCCTTTTTGTTGTTTTTAGGTCTTTTTGTGCAAAATTTGATATTCAGCGATATAAAGAAAATAACCAAATCTCCTTACTCGGTTGATAGATGCAATCTATACGTTGCCTCGCTAATCTGCGAAGGTAAACTATCATGCCTCGGCTATGCTTCGGCATGATAGTACCTTCGCAGATCACTTCGGCACGTACAATTTTGTACCATTATACCATTATGTGAATATTTGTGCAATGTAAATGAAATGGTGCGAGACAAGACAAGAATGACAAGATCCATCATAAACATCATGTGTGCATTTTAATTCACTTGCAGCAGATACAGAAGAAAGAGTTAAAGGAACTACAGCGTCTAGATGGCCTAATTTTCACAATTCGGCTCTCTATTTATGTAATTTTTCCCGAAGAAAAAGAATTTGGCAGTCATTTCTCATGAAATCAATCAATTTTGGGGTAATTAGTAAATATCTAATTGTCCTAGGAACGCCCCTTTTAAATCGCCAAAATGTGACGTCATCTAAAGAACGGACTAATTAACTAAATTCTGTAGATGACGCGTCATGAGGTAAGCCAATGAATTGTCAATCACATGTCGATCACGCTGCCGATTCCGGACCCTAGATGTGGGTGGGGCGTAAACTGGCTGCTAAGTGAGATTTGGCATCAGAAAACTAGTCTTAAATCACTACTGTGTTTATTTTCATGGATTTTTTTTCGGCAGACCTATGTTTCAAGTCATCAACTATGGAATAAGTGTCAAAGTACGTTGTATTCTTTAGGTCCTTTAACAAGTGAAAACTGGGGGGAATTATCCCACCCCTCCCCCTCCTCACCCCTCCCCCCTCATCACCCTGTCCTGTGGAAAATCTTCTTGACCCATCAATGATAAGGTCAGATATGAGTGATGGACAGGCAGCATTTGTAAAATTTTCATTAAAATAAATTTTGAATATTATAAGGTATAGACATTCAATTATTGCATAATTATCCATTTTAAATGAATGTCAAAATTACAAAACAACAGCAACGTCAATGGTATTAAAGGGACTTAGTAACATTGTCCAAATCCTCAAAATAAAATTGTAATTCTAGCGGTTCCTTTATACCTTGTTGTATTCGTATTAACAATAAAATCATGGGACAGCTTTCGGTTTTTCAAATTTCCCTTTCATTACAAAGATATGTATGATTGAAGTATTTAGATAAGAAAATCTCCGGGCGAGATTTTCATCCCTGTACAAAGTGAATGCAGTGAGTTGGTGAATATCACCCAATATCACTTTGCATTTTCGCTCATTACTTGGCCATACATTGTCCATTTGACCTGAAATTTTCACACAATACCCTGAGGACATATGAGATAACAACAGTATACATTGCATCAACCATTCATCAGTTTTTGCACATCTCAACAAAGTTACTAGATCCCTTTAAAATGTTAAAATAAAGAAATTGATGTGAAATAAATTAGCTCAGGCTGCCCCATTTATATGATTTCTTACTCTCCTTGCCAGTCCTTGGCCTAGGGAAGTGTTTTGTACATGTGCAATGTATTGAGTACTGCACATATATTCTACAAATTTGATGTACACATGAGATTGTAAAATTGACTGAACAGTTAAGCGAGCCAGCATGGCATTCCATAGCCATATTATGGCATGTGGTTAATTTTACAAACCACAATAAATGTGTTTGCTCTCTCTTCTTTCCCAAATACAATCAATGTAATAGTGCAAAGTTCAGCGCCAAACTGTGTGCCTGTGTGGTCTGTAAAATGAAATGTACAGTACATACCGTGGATGTGAACTTTGTGCAGTAATAATTATAACAGGGAAAATATTTGCCTGCATGAAAATAACACTCTAAAATTTGTGTTGGTGTTGCATTGAACTCTATGCAAAAGTATGGGAGCTCTTATGAATTTTGAGGGCTCTTTTTTAAAAATCATGAGACAAAATAAAGCCCAAGGACTTTATTATATTTGATACTGATTAAATGGTCTGTTATCTGTATGTCTTGTTTAAATTGGAATGCTACATCGTATGGTATTTATGAAGTACTAAGTGCAATACATATAGTGGTATCATGATATGGTGAGACTGTATTTACTTTCAAACGGTGTCAATATTTGGCAAAATGGAAAAGGATGATCCGCCCCCTTCTTGGTAAAATTCATCACGTCACAGCATGAATGGAATATATACACATCACTGTCAAAAGTACTTCTGGATTTAAATGTGTATTTTACTTACACTAAGTAATGTATGTTTTCAAGTCCTATAACATAAACAAAATTGGACTTATTTCAGGAACAACATGGTAAATTGAAATTGTTCATAACAATTCATTGCATGCTGTAGAACTTACTCTGTATTTTATTACACGAAGACCAGATCCATAGTATAAATGGAACAAAAATCCACTTTTATTTTAAAATTCTAATAATAATCTAAGCGCTTTACAATGATATTATTACCCCCTGTCATAGGATATAATGCAAACCAGCACACATTGTGTGAACCATCTCGACTCCCTGGGGAGCATTCCTTCCAAGCGGCTCATGGGCATTGAGAAGATCCTTCACATATGCTTTCACCTACCGGGTCCCCATTTATACACCTGGGTAGAGAGCAGCAATTGTGGATAAAGTGTCTTGCTGAAGGACAAACGCAGTGGGCAGGGTTCGAACTCGGGATCTCATGATCGGAGAGCACGCGCTCTACCAATCTTGCCACACCACATGCCCTACCTCAGATACTCATTGACTGTCCATGCTCTAATACATTAACTATTGCAGTTGCTTCTACTGTGCTACATTCCAGCATTTAAAGGGATCTATTAACACTGTCCAAAAGCACAAAACTAACTTAGAACTCTAGTGGTTTTCTCATACCTTGTTGTGTTTGTATTACCAATAGAAAGCATGATAAGAGGTTTTTAAATTTTTTATTTCCCTTTCATTAAAAAGATATTTACGATTGAACAAAGTCAGTGCAATGAGTTAGTGAATACCACTTTGCATTTTTGCTCATTACTCTGCAATATAACATCTATTTAACATGAAATGTTCTCACTTTACCCAATACCCAGTGAACAAATCAAATCACAACAATATACATTTTTATCAACCATTGATCATTTTTTGCACATTTCAACAAAGTTACTAGATCCCTTTAATTTACAACTCAGTCATAATGAAACTAAAACTTGTGATTTAATCACACTCAGTTATGTGTAGTGTACTTGATTGTACTTGATTGTAAGGGCACCATTGGTATGGGTTTGCACTTTACAGGTTACAAAGGGTCAATGTTTTGTAAGGGGGTCAAAAGGGCATTATAATATAATATTTCCTTCTACAATTTGTTCAATCCATGAATCCAATTATGATTTAAAAAAGTACACAGTAAATGTACACAATATGAAGCCAGTGATGCGAGATAGCATGAGGGAAGAGTGGATGTGGTGTGGGTGCAGGGGGGGGGGGGGGGGGGGGAGGAGGGGTGCAGGGGATACAGTCCAAATAGTGATCTACATGTAGGGAGCTTAACATCTATAGAGGTATTATTTATTTTGATATAATTTCCACATATGAAATTGAGAAAAAAAAAAAAAATTTAAAGCAGTCCATCCAGAGGTAATAAATTAACAGGTTTTACTGGACAATTTAGTGCTCCACATGTCAAAAATCAATAAATATCCTGCCGTGTTGTTATTGATTGTTCTTTTCGACTACCAGGACATTATGTACATTGATTTTTGTGATTTGATCCTTGTTATTGATGTTCACTTGTTGCAAAATTGTTCTCAATTATGTCAAATTAAATCACTTACTGTAAGGACATACATTTACAATATACACAAATATAAACATTGCAATGGATTGCATGTTCAACATTGTTGTATGTTTGTATAAACTTGTTATGATTTAATTTATTCATGTTTGGACAGTAATGTATGTGTGCAGTATGTGGTACAGTTGTAATAACTAATTGTTATGTTTGATTTATTTGAAAGAATCTGTTTACGTTACCAAATTAATTCATTATTATTTTGTAGGAAAGAGTGAAGATGATGCAAATGGAACTGCTGAAGAAGGTATTGATTGAAAAGCAAATATTTTTGTCAACATCAAAATTATTTATAAATTCAACACTTCTCACCCAAATTATTTATAAATATTTCAACACTTCTCACCCAGCATTCCAGCTCAACACCACATAATGCCCAATGTACTTTTTATATTTATCTACCCGTGATTCCAATGCACTGCATACTTATCATATCATCAGCTGGTGAGAGTTAGAAGGGCGTTAAGTCTTGAGTTAACTTGAGTTACGCATACCATCTTTTAGATCGGAGCTTCCTCTGTATGATGCAAAATCTTTAGATGATGATTATAATAATAATAATATGACAAATTTATATAGCGCTTAATGCAAACAAGCCTCTAAGCGCTTTAGAAAAGGAAATTATAGTATACGAAGTAAAGCAGTAGAGAGTCGTTGAGCTATGACTGATAATGTTGTTTGAAGAGATGATTTTTTAGATTATCTTTGAATGAGTCAATTGAAATTATGCCTAATTTGAGGAGTATTGTATTCATCAAATATATCTACATTATATTTGGAATATCTCCTGTATATGGATTTCAAACTATAAACATGATTATCTCCAGAGTATACAGAGTGACTTAGGATGGTATTCTAAAATGTGTCCTAAGTCAAAATTTCTTCCTAAGTCATGATTTTGTCCTAACTGGTATTCCAATATATTCTTCCTAAATATCTTCCTAAGTCACTTCCTAACTTTTTAGGCAAGAACTTAGGAAAATATGCAAATTAATGCAAATTAGCGACCTACACATGTAGGAAGAAGTGGTATTCTAAAATGCACTTAGGAAGGAATTTCTAGGAAAGTTTCTAGGACAGCCTGACCCCTTTTCTATCTCCCATTTGTTGTGTACACAACATAGCAGTGGCCTTCAAAATCGGTGGCCATTACATAAGCGCATATAAATAAGCGCGCACTGCACTTTCATGGCGCAGATCAAAGACAATACAGCAAGCGCATTTGCACATCTTTTACGCAAAGTGTCTTTAATGATAGAACTACTATGGCTTCCCTCTCCTTTCTGATTGGATGCTTGTAAAATGAAACAACATCAGTCATTGGCTCACAGCTGCCTTGTGGGCATTGCCAAAAGCTTACTAATTTGCATTAAGATCTTCCTACATGTAAGTCAACATATTGGAATACCAATTTTGCACTTCCTAAGCACTTCCTAAGCACTTCCTAAGCACTTCCTAACTTCCTGACTTAGGCAAGAACTTAGGAAGATATTTAGGACAAATATTTGAATACCACCCTTAGTGCCCTTCTCTTTCTAGACCAACATATTGTGGTTTTCTCAACATACAATTTATATACAGTGTGCCAATGGAGGCATGTACAGCTTAATGTCATTGAGGAAGTTCTCTTTCCAATATTCAATTCCCCTGATACTGAGGGCATAACATACAATTCATTTCATATCAATTGTATTATTATCATGCAAAATACATAATCTAGTGTGACGTATTCATTGAATTTTCTGGTGTATAATGATTCCAATGCACAGCCTCAAGTCATACATGTCTCATCAAAATGATTATTGTGGTTTATGCAATATACACGTAATTGTCATTGTACAATTTTTTTTCTTCTTTCCAATATCCAATTCCCGGAAGGTATGGATGTTTGTAAAATTACAATTTATGTTCTTCATTGTGTATTGTACATGTACGTACAAAGTTACACAATTAATGTTGTACAAATCTACATCTACATCACACATTTCATTAGAAGCTTCTTACATCATTTGTTGTACATCTATAATAAGTATACAGTATTGTCTCCCATCCACTACATTGAACACTATACATTTTATAAACTAAATAATGACATTCAAATGCCATTTTGCCAAGATCACAAATGATTTCTGTCTCCCAATCCTTTATAAAGTATACTTGCATTTATTATCTTGTCAGCCAATTAAAATGACCTATAAATCATAATGTATTCGCACTGCGTTTTACTAAGAAACTTGCTGTTATACTAGCTCACCATATGCCTGAAATATATTTATGCACCCATAGTACCATAAATATCCCTCATTTGTTAAGCTGTAATACAAGCGTGGAAGTATGTATAATATGCTGTTGTACATTGTATTGCATGTGTTCCTACAATTGCTTGCACATGTATGTATAAACTCTTTGACCTTCCCTAAGTACATGTATGGAGTCAGTTGTAAGGAGAACACAATACAATCGAAGCTTTCAAACTTCTCTATTTACATGCTTTTCCGTTTATGTATGTTTGCCCTCAAAGGCTCAAAGTACTAGAAAAAAAAGAAGAAAAACAATCTTGTCTTTCTTTTCATTCATGGCTCATTGCACACTAGACACCCGTTACACATTCCTTTTGCACCAATTTATTGTTACACACCATACTTCGAAATTCAGCATATTCTCATAATTTTGTCTTCTATTATTGCTTGATATTTGTTTTCTATCTAGATATTTTGTTGATACCTTGCATGAAATTTTGGAGACACACTATACACTATATTTATTTTTCATTCATGGATGAATGAACGCCAGACACTCGGGACACATTCCTTTTGAACAAATTTATTGTCGCACACCATACTTTTCATATATTTGCATTATTCTGTCTTATGTTATTGCTTGATTTTAAAAAAAATAGAATTTGTATCTAGATATCTTGCATTTGCAATTTTATTTTGAAGAGTGCTTTAAATTGCCTAGCTACACAAGCACAATCTTCCATTCATGGGTTGATGAACGTCAGACACATCTTTTTATTCTTGTACACTTCCCTTTTTGTGGGTACCATGGTCATCATATTTTCTCTTTTTATTTTTCTTTATAATGAACGATTTGTAGAAGTTTTACTTTTGTTATGTTTAGTGTGCAATCTTTCATATTGTAATACAGATTAGTGGTTGAAGTTTTGCCAAGAAGACACCCACACAATCTGTCTTTCTGTTATTTATTCATGGTCCTATGAACCAGACAGATCTTCCACATTCCATGTACATTAAAGGGAAACCCAAACACTGGCATTTTGCTTACTTTAATGTTACTGTAAAGTGCATAATTCATGTCACTTCTAGGTATTTTGCTGTAACATTCTAGTAATGTGCACTAGTTGTGCACCATCCACATTAAATTATCAATGTTCCCCTATACGCCGGGCTCGGGATTTAAGTTTCCCCCATCCCTAAAACACACAATAAAAATTCTTTAGAAAATTGTGATTTCTTGATTTCTTTATTAAACTGAATAAATGGAATGTGTTACTTCTATGCTTGGGTGTTTAAAAAAAGGGACCATTATGAAACAGTAAACTACAAGTACTATTTATGATTTGGAAAGCATAGATTATAAAATCACAGTTTCTGTTCAGAATATGTGAAGTGTGGATATAAATCACCATTACCCTCCAAGTTGTCAGAGATAACAAGCTTAACACGATCTTGTGTAACAAGGCCAGCTGTGAAATTCAAGTTTTCTTCAGCACGTTTCTCCGATAATGCCCTTTCCAGTTGTTTTGAGCTGCCTTTAATTCATAAACCATCCCTGGATGTGCAGTGATTGTACATAACGTATAGCTGTAGTCGCGGTACTAGCAACTAGCAACGCATGACATGACCGAGTGTGTACATTTTAATCACATTGAAACGCTAAGAGGCTATTAAAGAGCACTGACTTTACACGGTAAAATATAATGCATGTATACGCATCTTATCTTGCAAGGTTAGATACAGTAGCTTCTATATGGGTAAAATCCATTCCTTGAATTTTCAATGGCAGTTCCAAGAACGTGTATTATAATCCCATTAGGTATGAGTGAGAAGGCCGTTAAGCATTACTCAATTTTGGGCTAAATTGAGTTCTGTGGACCAACTTATATGTCGGAACCGTCTCTATGTAAAGAGTGACTTGACGCCCAACTCTTTCTCTACTGGATATATATTGCCTATTCAGTATCATGCTAACAAATGTGCACATTGTATTAAATTAATCAAATTGAAATGCAATTGTGCTGTGTATTCCTAGATCACACAGTTTGTGTAATATTAATGGCAACTTACATTAATTCTAAAACATTCCTAGCACATTTGAATAGGAAATGAGACAAACTAAAACAAACTCGACCCATCTGTCATTCAGAGTGTCATTAAGGAGCCTTGAAGTAATTGGTATAAATGTGTTTTTTTTGGTGCTTTTGAATATGTTTTATTCCAAGGTTACAAATGGCTTTTCGTAAGTTTTAAGTACAACTTAGTGTTAAGTTAGTAAAACACCCCCTGATCTCAACTTTAATACTTGTAAGTTTATTGGCTGATTAAAAGTGGGAATTTATCATTCGGAACATACTGATACAGAGTGCACTTTTTAATATTTTGTCATAATGGCTGTTCAGCTCATGGGTTAAATTGTAAAGAAACAAGTGCTCATATTTAACCCCTTCAAGGCTTCAGGACTGGTCCCAAAATATTTGGGCTTTGGTCTATGGAGAATACATGTTGTAGCAAAATCAGTCCGTCCTGAACGGGTTAAGTAAATAAGTAATAATAAGGAAACATGGTTGGATCAGTTTGATTGCTGTTTGGTTACAAGTATGAACTTTTTACCTAGGGTTGAATATATATGGAATTAATCTACATTTATCTTGATTTTTGTAAAGAAAATTATTGTCTGTGCCAAGAGTCTACCCACCCACCGGACACCTACCAGACCCATGGTATGTGTTTTGTGGTTACCATGGCAACACATCAGCAGGAGATCTGGCCAACACAAATATTTGAGATTATAATCTGATAAAGCTGTGCACAGACATATATTTGTGACTGGAAAGATAAATAAGGGTTCAAAATTGATCACAGGTAGGAAAAATAGGATCTGTACACGGGTCTACAATTGATAATTTATGTATGTATGTATAGTTTGCGTACGTGCAGTATTTCTTTTTGGAAGTTATGCGTTTTAAAAACAAATGCTAGCAATGTCACTATGTCAGGGCTATTGAGCTTGTTTTGATGTTGACGTTAACGGATATATATATATATCAGTATATCATGTTGGTCTTTGTGAGTCATTTCCATAAAAAAGTTCAAAAGTGTGAATGGTGGGTTAGTTGAAGGTAGTTCATCAATGATACACAAAATGAAAAGGCAATTAATTGAACTATTGTACCTCGTATACAGCAATTTTTTCCTGATGTAGCCAATATTCACTTTTACACACAGTATGTTTTGTACATGCACTGTTTGATTAAGAATAGACCTGATAAGTTACAGTCAAATCTGTCTTAGCGGCCACCTGTCTATGACGGCCAACCTGACCACTAAAAGTGATCCCCTGAAGAGTAAAACATTGTTATTGAACCTGTCTATAGTGGTCACATGTCTACAGTGGTCACATGTCTACAGTGGTCTCTTTTCTTGTTTCCGTTTGGTGGTAATTAAATACAAAGTTATAATTCTTTATTTCCCACCCAAACCTGCTGTGTTTGTATTCTTACCATTCATTACCATGGAGTGCATATATACCTAGCAACACGTTATGATTGAAAGACATTTCATAACCAGACAATATACTATTTATTATTGAGAACTCTGAGCAAAGTGTGATATTATTCAAAGCTTGAGAGTTACAATGTCTGACTCTTTAGGTTTGGAGCAAAAAATTCACCTGTTTGCGCATTCTTGCAGGAAGGAAGTCATTTTTGTTTCAATTCATTGTATTATTACATTTTGTATCGTGCAATAAGCAGCTTTACATTGTACTCTGATATGTTCTGTGTTATAGAACATCATTATGTACCATGTATCATTTGTTAATATGAGTAATGTTCTGATCATTATGCAAAAAACAACATCATCTGTGTTTTCATACAAAGCTCATAACATTCTTATAATATATGCCTTGAGGCCAAGAGTGCAGCCTGTACTACACAACATTCAAACAGGTATTTGTAAAATTGTCTGTACTGTCTGAGTGTGGGTAATGTATCAGGATGTCATATTGTAATTTATTATGTGTTTTTATAAACATGTTTTTATTAACATGTTTTTTTACTAATTTATAATTTTAAGGCAATCAGGCAAAAAACCTTGGAAACCGCAAACTAATGAGATCTTCATAATGGTCTTGTTGAAAGGCTAAAATAGTATAAAAGGTTTTAAGACAAATTAACCTGTTCCCTACCAGATTTTGCTATCCCCTTAGAGTTAACACAGAGCCCATTGGGCTCCCCTAAGTAATGGGTAAGTAAGAAACCACCTCTCATTCTTATATGAATTTCAGAGAAGCTGCTGTACACAGATGACATCCACACAACCAGTTTCCTTGACGACTGGGAGCCCGAGGCTGACCAGGGGCGGATGATCGCTGCAGACAGCGGCGATGACCGGTCGGTGGACAGCCTACCCATGGAGCCAGATGAGGCAAACTCTAACAACCAGAACAACATGGACGCCACGGCGATGCGTGGCATGGCGCCGGACCTGGTCGGCGAGGAGACAAGCCACGCCTTCTTCTGCTTCGCCTGGGAGGACGACGAGTGGGGGATGAACGTGATTCGTCGGCTGGAATCACCGGCCTACGGCTTCACCATCGACAACGGAAACCACAAGTGGGACCCCGGCGTCGCTCGAATGGACAAGATCATCAACTCTATCTCGACGTCCAAGAAACTCGTGCTTCTGCTGACGGCAGACTTTGTGCGCAGCGCGTGGTGCACGTATGAGAACATGAGGGCGCTGCGCACACACTACACGAACACTGCCAAGGTGATTGTGGTGCTACTCGGCGATACCGACCTCCCGGAGTTCCTGGAAGGGATCCCCACCATCAACGCTCAGTCCAGGAACTTCTGGCCGAGATTTGTAGCTGCGTTAAGATTAGGTGAGTAGTTAACCCATCATCAACTGAAGGAAATGTCCTATATCAACTTTAATTATAAACACAAGGTGAACTGACAAGAACTGAAACTGCCAACCCATTGGATATCTGGTTGGATATCTGTATGGATATCTTAAGCGATTGGTTTATTTTCTTATTATCTATGTGTGCACATTATCTTTACTATAATTGCTTTTTCATGACTTGGGTCTAGGGTCTTGGGTCTTGGGTATGCCCTGTCAGTGAAATATTTGAGTTGATTTCCCAGGTAATTAAACGAGGATAGAACTTATGTGTGTAAATAAATCAATATTGCACATTGCTTTGAAAGAGACCAATCCTGCAATTTATTTAATTTTGTATAACAAAATTATATTAATGGCAATAGTAGTACAATAAAATGTTGAGTTTCCATAAAATTTTGATCAGTAAAATTTGTATAATTTATGTTCATTCTTTGTACTTTTTGTCTGTACTCCTCTCTCTAGGTTCTAGCTTAGATGCCCATGATGTCTCCCTCAATAACAATGTGCCTGGTAAATAAAAAAATCTGATTTCTATTGACTTTAATTATTTTAATTTATTGTATTTATTACATTTTTCCAAAACCAAGCAAAATGGGCAATTGAACTATATACATATTAATAATTAAATATTAACAAATCATTGCAAGAATATTTCATTCGGTATCTTGGTCTCAGTCTTTCTCAATGTATTAATATTAAATTTGGTATACTAGGTAGCTCAAAATGTCAATAATTGTATTCACTATCCAATAAGTAACTGTGTTCTTGAACTTTTAATATTATAATATCATACCTTTATCTTGTTACAAAAAAAAAATAAGACTACTAATTTTGGAATTCATTTATTTAGATTTGATATGAGGTAATGTATTTTGTTTTCTTTTCTTTAGCCCTTTCACTGGAGCCCAAGTCTCTACTATAAGATCTGTTTATTTATTTAATTTATTCTCCACTCATGGGATGGATTGCCCTTGTCAGCTACAAGCTGTTTTTCAAAGGGGTCCACTACAGACTGCTGCTATAATGCAGCTTTACACATCTACTGCAACATTATGTTTAATTATTTTCCATTAGCTCTAAAATACTAATTTCATATTGAAGATGATTCTTAAATTTATCTCTGTTTTATTCTCTTGTCTGTTTTTATTTCTTTTGTTAGCCCTATATAATGGAGCCCAACTGGCTACCATTAGTTCCACTACAGACTTCTGCTATAAGGCAAACTTGATACATCTACATCAACATTAGTTTAATTGGTCTACATTAACTCTGAAATACTTATGAAGATGATTCTAAGATATATCTCTGGTTTATTAGGAAGTATAGTGGTAATATACTGCAACTTATTGTCAAGTGCTGAACTGTTTTCTTCTCTTGTCTGATTTTATTTCTTTTTTTAGCCCTATATAATGGAGCCCAACTGGCTACCATAAGCTCCACTACTGACTGCTGCTGTAAGGCCAGGTTTGATACCATCTACTGCCCTGATGAACTAGCAAGGAAAGGCATACAGGTAAGGTTTAACACCTCATCTAAACCGAACACAAAAGTAACTTCACCCCTAAGCAATTGCCCATAATTTCATAACCGATTATTGTTTCATAATGTCATCTTACCACAATATTGGCACAGTTGTTTTGTTTAATATGTGCGAAAATCAGAGATATCCATTACTTTATGGCTGAATGAGCACAGATTAAAGACAAAATGGCCCAATTCAAAAGTCACAAGGTATTGCGCGTGCCTGTACATTGTTGTGAATTCGCACATGTGGCGGAATGCATTGATCATGGTTTATGAAACAATGCTGATTTGATATTCCATTAATTTTGATTTTTTGGTGGCACATGTGGTAAAAAGCATTAATTGCAATTGTAAAACAGTGCATTTTTAAATTTTACAACTGTCAATAATTTGTAATGATGATAATACTTTTGCAAATTTTGAAATATTTTTTTTCCTGTAATGTGTGCTCACTCAACCATGGATTAATGGTTACCTCTTATTTTTACACATTGTTTTCCTACCTACCATATGGATATATTGGCCAGAAGAAATCTTGAAATGATTCTTGGTTATGAAATTATGGGCAATTGCTTAGGGGTGAAGTTACTTTTTGTGTTCGGTTTATAATAAACACTGCTCATCATGAAAGAAATATTCAGGCATGATCTCATTTGATGTGTACATGAATTTGTTCAGTTTGAGATCACTTCTGAATGTGTGCATTTGGAGTCTAGAAAAAATACACATTAAGTACATACATTCTTACTTACTTGAGTTAACATATACTTACTTGGCTTTACCATCTGTGTCATTATCGCAGCACACATCAATGAATCAATATGATTTGATATGATTTGATATGATTTGATATGATTTGATATGATTTGATATGATTTGATATGATTTGATATGATATCCTTGAGTCGCCCAATATGAGATTGTACACCCTCTGGTACAACCGCCTCTTTAGCTCCACCATCTGTGCCATCATCAAAACCCTGCCCTCATTACTGATATGATTTGATTTGATGCGATCTTATTACAGGTATAGCAACATGACTACACAACTGCCATATCCACCATCGTTGACTCACCCAAGATGCGATGGTACACCCTCTGGTATAATCGCCTCTTTATCTCTACCACCTGTGTCATCATCACAACATCCATCTCTGATTTGATTTGATTTGATTTGGTTTGATTTGATCTCGATCTTACAGGTAAAGCAACAGGACTACACAACTGCCATATCCACCACAGTTGATTCACCCAAGATGCGATGGTACACCCTCTGGTATAACCGCCTCTTCAGTTCCACCATTTGTGCCATCATCACAACATCCATCTCTGATTTGATCTGATTCGATTTAATTTGATTTGATCTGATCTTACAGGTAAAGCAACAGGACTACACAACTGCCATATCCACCATTGTTGATTCCCCCAAGATGCGATGGTACACCCTCTGGTATAACCGCCTCTTCAGTTCCACCATCTGTGCCTTCATCACAACACTTACCATCGATTTGATTTGATCTGATTTAATTTGATTTGGTTTGATTTGATCTGATCTTACAGGTAAAGCAACAGGACTACACAACTGCCATATCCACCATCGTTGACTCACCTAAGATGCGATGGTACACCCTCTGGTATAACCGCCTCTTTAGCTCTACCTCTTGTGTCATCATCACAACATCAATCTCTGATTTGATTTGATTTGATTTGGTTTGATTTGATCTGATCTTACAGGTAAAGCAACAGGACTACACTACTGCCATATCCACCATCGTTGATTCACCCAAGATGCGATGGTACACCCTCTGGTATAACCGCCTCTTCAGTTCCACCATCTGTGCCATCATCACTGCCCTCATCATCGTGGGCATCGTCGGTAATCTCAGTAGCTTCCACAACAAGGACTCCAGCGGGATGCACGTCGGCATCGCCCTCCTCATCGCCTTCCTACTCTCGGCCGTGGTCGTCGGTCTCCTCCACCTCATCGTGTTTTACGAGAAAAGGAAGGTGAGTTTGTGATTATGGGAAGCAAGCTTAGAAGTCCCAACCATTCTTTTAAGAAATTGGGAAACCTGCTGAAGAAACAAGGCAAAAGTATGGATAATAGTTTAATGGAAAATGCTTGAATTAATCACTTTAAATAACAAAGCAAAATTGTGCAATAATATAAAGTTAAAATGAATTCACAGTGTATGATAGAGCTGAGTCAAATCGAATGGCTATTCGATATCCGACCGTGACGGTCGGATACCGAATACAAATTTTCGGATACGAATATCCGGGGGAAAAAAAAGAATATCCGGGAAAAAAACGATTTTTTTTTTTTTTTTTTTCCCCCCCCCCCCCCCCCCGTTTAATTTTGTAATCCCCATTCGATAGATTCGATCAGAAAATGGCACATTGAACCCTGATTATCTATTGCTAAAGTTAAAAGTTAGAGTATTTTACATAAATTACAAATAATAAGCCAAAGGTAAGAGGATTAATACACAAGTGGTATAGTGAGTGCCAAATTTAGAAGAATCTATGATGAGATATCAAAGTATTTCATCTTGACAGCAGTTTGTTCACTAACATCACACTGTACTGCCGATTCTAATTGAAAAAAAAAACGGACAGAATATTTATTTAAAAAAAAAAAAAAAAAAAAAAAATCATTTTTTTTAAATTTCGAATATTCGATATCCGACCGTTTTTACACGACTCATATTCGAAATTGAAAATATTCGAAATGACTCAGCTCTAGTGTATGATATTGTAAAAAAGACTGAAAAAGAGCAAAGAAAATGGGATTCCAGCGGGATTTTTCCATTTTCTTTGCTCTTTTTCAGTCATTTTATATTTCTGGTTAGTTTCTTTATAATATGTTTAAATTACTATATTGTAAATAAGTAAGTTTTGAATTTTTTTTTCTTTCATAATTACTGGCGGTTAAACTGCCGTATAGAAGCCAAGAGAGGCAACTTGCATTTGTGCTAACACACCTGCTTAGTTTAGATGTCAGACCAGAACATTTACAGGGTGTTATGATTTTCATGTTTGGTTTAGTTTTGTTGGACATGTTAAATGGTCTGACGGAAGCCAACTTGTCCAGACCCTACATGCATTTGTGCAAACAAAAAAATCCAAGGTATAATGACGTACTAGAATGTTACTGTGGATACATCATCTCTTTAATAATGTGATTTTAATATCGTTGATATAATTTGTTGTTTATTTTTCCTACTTCTTTGCAGCCGAATGGTCTAACAGAAACCAATCTCTCAAGAGCCAACATGCACCTGTGCAAATGCAATCTGCTGGTGATGATGACAGACTAAAACATTCCTGAGGATACATCATCTCCTTAATATGTGATTTTATTTACTTAAATTGATGTGAATTCTCAGAATGCTCCTATTTCTCAATTTCTTGTAGATTAATGGTCTTATAGAAGCCAACCTGTCCAGAGCCAACATGCACCTGTGCAAACACAATCTGCTGGTGGGGATGAAAGACTAGAACATTGTATGGTTTGCATGATCATCAATGATATAAAGTCAAACTGACTTGTATTATGATGTTTACATCCATTGAATTTACTAAGAATTAATATGTGATTTGTTTTTTTAAATTCTTTGCAGCTTAATGGTCTTATAGAAGCCAACCTGTCGAGAGCCAACATGCACCTGTGCAAACACAACCTGCTGGTGGGGATGACCGACAGGTTCACCTGTTGCTGGAACAGAGCTGTTGTATCCTTTAACCTTTTCACGACTGGTCCTGAACATAATGGGGGTGGGGGCTATGGACCTTGTGTGTTATACCATAATCAAATCGTGTTTAATGGGTTAAAGTGAGGCCTGTAAAGTGTCAAATATTGCCCAAAATGACATTTGAGACTTCAATCCTGTACCAAAATTATTGTATCCCCCGAACCACTTCGGGGGATACTATGGATTTGGCCTCGTCGCGCCGCCGCGTCCGCCGCGTCCGCCGCGTCCGCCGCGTCCGCCGCGTCCGCCGCGTCCGCCGCGTCCGCCGCAGAGATTTTCTTGTGAACGCTCTACAGGTCCGAGTTCTTGTCCGATCATTTTCTAATTTGGTATGAAGGTGTATTAAGGAAAGAGGATGAAGCCTATTGATTTTGGTGTGGGGCGGAGTCCTGGTTGCCATGGTAACCATGATATAAAGAAATAGTTAAGATTACCTTGTGAACGCTCTACAGGTCCGAGTTCTTGTCCGATCATTTTTTAATTTGGTATGAAGGTGTATTAAGGAAAGAGGATGAAGCCTATTGATTTTGGTGTGGGGCGGAGTCCTGGTTGCCATGGTAACCATGATATAAAGAAATAGTTAAGATTACCTTGTGAACGCTCTACAGGTCCGAGTTCTTGTCCGATCATTTTCTAATTTGGTATGAAGGTGTATTAAGGAAAGAGGATGAAGCCTATTGATTTTGGTGTGGGGCGGAGTCCTGGTTGCCATGGTAACCATGATATAAAGAAATAGTTAAGATTACCTTGTGAACGCTCTACAGGTCCGAGTTCTTGTCCGTTCATTTTCTAATTTGGTATGAAGGTGTATTAAGGAAAGAGGATGAAGCCTATTGATTTTGGTGTGGGGCGGAGCCCTGGTTGCCATGGTAACCATGATATAAAGAAATAGTTAAGATTACCTTGTGAACACTCTACAGGTCCGAGTTCTTGTCCGATCATTTTCTAATTTGGTATGAAGGTGTATTAAGGAAAGAGGATGAAGCCTATTGATTTTGGTGTGGGGCGCGGTCCTGGTTGCCATGGTAACCATGATATAAAGAAATAGTTAAGATTACCTTGTGAACACTCTACAGGTCCGAGTTCTTGTCCGATCATTTTCTAATTTGGTATGAAGGTGTATTAAGGAAAGAGGATGAAGCCTATTGATTTTGGTGTGGGGCGCGGTCCTGGTTGCCATGGTAACCATGATATAAATAAATAGTTAATATTACCTTGTGAACGCTCTACAGGTCCGAGTTCTTGTCTGATCATTTTCTAATTTGGTATGAAGGTGTCTTAAGGAAAGAGGATGAAGCCTTTAGATTTTGGTGTGGGGCGGAGTCCTGGTTGCCATGGTAACCATGATATAAAGAAATAGTTAAGATTACCTTGTGAACGCTCTACAGGTCCGAGTTCTTGTCCGATCATTTTCTAATTTGGTATGAAGGTGTCTTAAGGAAAGAGGATGAAGCCTATTGATTTTGGTGTGGGGCGGAGTCCTGGTTGCCATGGTAACCATGATATAAAGAAATAGTTAAGATTACCTTGTGAACGCTCTACAGGTCCGAGTTCTTGTCCGATCATTTTCTAATTTGGTATGAAGGTGTATTAAGGAAAGAGGATGAAGCCTTTTGATTTTGGTGTGGGGCGGAGTCCTGGTTGCCATGGTAACCATGATATAAAGAAATAGTTAAGATTACCTTGTGAACGCTCTATAGATCCGAGTTCTTGTCTGATCATTTTCTAATTTGGTATGAAGGTGTATTAAGGAAAGAGGATGAAGCCTATTGATTTTGGTGTGGGGCGGAGTCCTGGTTGCCATGGTAACCATGATAACCATGATATAAAGAAATAGTTAAGATTACCATGTGAACGCTCTACAGGTCCGAGTTCTTGTCCGATCATTTTCTTATTTGGTATGAAGGTGTATTAAGGAAAGAGGATGAAGCCTATTGATTTTGGTGTGGGGCGGATTCATGGTTGCCATGGTAACCATGATATAAAGAAATAGTTAAGATTACCTTGGTTCGGGGGATACATGTGCTCGGCTGCGCGACCCGCCGAGCGCGCAATTTCTAGTTGTAAGATATGTCCAAATGATGTGCGAAAGTTTCATTGTAAAAGAACACTGCTTTCCTGGTTAAAAAAGCGAAAATATGCGTCAGCTTTTACAACGGATGTTTATGAGGTTTATGACCATTTGTTAACGCTTTTGAGCTTAATGATAGATATCGTCATACTAAAGGGGCATTTGAAAAAATCTAACCCTATTTTATTCTTCTCTAACCATAAGCTAAACAACACGGTAGAAGAGAAACGAGGAAGCTCCAAGTAATTTTCGTGGAGTTAGACACTTTTCAGGCCTCACTTTAAGATAACTTGGAGTAAGTAGATCTGATAGGGATGAATTTCAAATAACAAAAATACTTCAAAATTGTTTATGATTGTTTAAAAAAAGCAGTCCTGATATTAAAAGCAAAACTAATTCTGTAACGAAATTCACTGCAACACCAATAAGCTATTAAAAAGGGTAATTATGATTTGTATAGCATCGACTGAAAGGGACATCCGCAGTGTTAGTAATTGTTCAAAATGAGTAGGACTCTTACGGCAAATTCTCCCCTATGTCACCTTATTCAATGAAGCAACATAATTACTTTTTATTTCATATAAACAGTCACTTGCGAAACAAGTGATCAATTTCTGTATTTGGAGGAGTTTTCAGCACTTATGTAGCATACATCATTATGTTTTATAATGAGCTATCAAAGCAGGTTTATGTAATTATTATCCACTAAACGCACATGTTATATCCTTAACCTGTTTTCATTCCAGATACATTTTGTGTACTTTGATTTAGCAGACTGCAGGGTGAGTTGCACTAGTAATTGTTCCTGTCTTTAGTATGAAATAACCTTTCCATACTCCAGTACTTGGCTGTGATAAGGCAAGCCTCTACACCAACTTTTATCCGTACTGGTCCATACGGGCAAGTAAAATCATACATTTTGACATTTTACTTGCCCAAACTATAAAATTTCCTTGCCCTCTTTGATATTGGCAGATGAAGTTAACATATGAAATTACATTGATCTCTTGTAATTAAACAACTATTTAGTTCCCCAATCGGCCAAGTATACTAGACAATTTATGGAATTTTACTTGCCCGACACCAATTTGTACTTGCCCTGGGAAAGCAGTCAAGTGCTAGTGCCCTGGATAAGGCCTGTGGGTCCACAGCCGCAGGACCATGCTACTGATTAGTGGGTCGTGGGAAAACGGACATTGTAATGTAAGATTGTTTCTAGTTGCATACTTTTAGACTTCACTGTAACTTGAATTCTCCTTTAATGATTTTTCTTAATTTTTACTGAATCCATTTTGTCCACAGTGCAAGGTGTGCATACTTCTAATTTTGACCTAGGTGTTGTTTAGAAGAGCAAATGATAAAGAATCACATTATTTAATACCATTAGGGTATGACTGAAATTTGATTAAACTTATAATGATTATTTCATTCCAATAAATTAAAAGTTAAATATACAACATGGTGCATGACTTGAAAAGTAGCAAGTTAAATGTCGAACTTACTGAAAAATATTAGGGCATGCCATAGCAAAATTGTGATATTATTATTGTATTAATTTGGTATTATTCCTCCCTTTATTTCCAATAACAGAGAGAAATCATCAAATTCCTGGGTGAACATAGGACAGCAGCAGCAGATTCGGAAAACAATTTAGCACATGTGAGTGTCTGTTTATTTCTTTAATATTTTGCTTGTATGAAATTGCAAGGACATGGACAAGGAAAATATTATGATCATATACTATTTTACAGGGCTACAGAGCAAATTGTAAATTCAGATTTTTTTGAAATACTGTATCAACTGAAATGTGCCAAATTTGTTTTAACTATTTGTAATTGAATGTCTTTAGGATATCACACACAAATTGTTGGAGACAAGTTGACATCGGTACGATACTTAAGTGTGTGGACGTGGTGTGGTAAGATTGGTAGAGCGCATGCCTTCCGATCACGAGGTCCCAAGAGTATGCCCACTACGTTTGTCCTTCAGCAAGAAAAATTTATCCCCATTTGCTGCTCTCCACCCAGGTGTATAAATAGGTACCTGGATTGAACGTTGTTCCCTAGCATTGTGTGCGCCCACTAGGTTGCCCGTGGCAGGAGTGCTCCCCAGGGAGTGGAAAACATGCACTTTGTGTGCAGGATTGATTGCAGAATGTATCTGATGACCGGGGTAGTAATATAAGTGTGAAGCGCTTAGAGGTCGATTATCAATCGTGATAGGCACTATATAATCAAGAATATTATGATTATTTTCCAAAGCCCAGCCAGGGATATATAAGTCTCGATCATCATTGGGTTGATAATGCCAGTGTGTTTATTAACAAAATTACTCTGTAAATTCTACTCCTCGATATGTTGGTTTGTTGCTAGGAACAAGCTAAAGTAAAGCCTTTTACTTGTGTTTTTATTTTGTTTGTTGCATGTCTGTGAGCACAGTGTTCTTGGGGTAGTGAATTGAAAATGAAGTTATGTAGTCTTAACTTCACTCTCAGCCATTTCTCCCATTTCAGACAACCAATCATATTTTCAAGCTATTGAAATCAAGTTACACATATTCAATATATTTATTGCTTTCTTGTTTCTTGTTTCAGACATCATCAGCAGGCAACTTAAATATTATGGAAAGCCATTTGGGACAAGAGTATTGACTATCTCTCTAGAAACACACATTGTAATTGATCGAAGAATCATTGCTTCACTCTAGCCTGATTTAATGTAGCAAGATCTAGCCATGAGTGTAATTCAATAATGTTGGTTTGCTTCTTTCAGACTCCGTCAGTAAGCATACACATGGATGCAGGTTGCGATGTTTAGGAAGCAACATGACTGACAGATGATGCAGTAACATTCATTTATGATACCTATCCAAGAAACATTGCTTCAACTTTGAATAGCCTAGAATAACATTGCTGTGAATTAAAGTCATATATGCGTGAGTTATAATGGGTAGTCGGCAAATTCCAACTCGCACTCCACCGTAATCTCCCGAGGTAAACTCACGATATGTGTTGGATCGATCGAAGAGCGGTGCTTCGAAATATCTGAACACGGGCCTTCTTATGAAATTGCATGCAGCACACAGCTGGTATCTGTTTACCGAGCGAGTTTCTCGAGCTGTCACCTATGGCAATACATATCTGTGATAAGATCAAACAGCGGCACTTTGAAGTCGGTGCGGTTAAGCGTGTTACGTAATATTTTCGCTCGTAAACATCTCTGATGGATTTCCATTCGACTAGTACAAATATTCCGAACGCGACTATTTTTTATGCATGTGTTCGGAAGTGGGACAGTTTGCGATCGCTACATATAACTGAGCCAATGGGGATTACGTACCGTGCGTAAAAGTGCGCAATATGGATCCACGCGTCTAATATACCGGTCTGAATTCCCTTTAAATTCATATTTGTTTGTTTGTTTCAGACGCCATCAGTGAGCATAGATTTGGGTGCAGGGGGCGACGCAGAGGACACAACAAGACTCACAGTCGACACAAGATTACGGACGCTGTCTCCCGAAACGCTCATCGCCGACACGGATCCAAGAAACATTGCTGTAAGTCTTTAACGTTTGTTTTCATCTACAAGCAATATACTACATACAGTTTATAGAGTGGTGAAGTGTGATGTCATAAATGATGTCATAAACATTTTTTTTAGAATTTTCAAATTTGGACTTCATTTTCAGAAAGAGCATAACAAATAATGTCCAAATACCGAAAATCAAAGGAATATGTTACGTATTGGCCGAGATATGCCCATCCGAATGAATTTTTTGGTCAATGGGCAATCAGTGTTATAGTGCACTGGTTCCTAAATTTAGGAACCAGTGCATTATAACACTGATTGCCCATTGAAGTAAAATTCATTCGGATGGGCATATATATCTCAGCCAATACGTAACCTATTCCTTTGATTTTCGGTATTTGGACATTATTTGTTATGCTCTTTCTGAAAATGAAGTCCAAATTTGAGAATTCTAAAAAAGTGTTTTTATGACGTCATGGCTTCTGTACTCTATACTGTCTTAGGGGCCACCTGTCTATAGCAGCCAACCTGCCTATAGTGGCCAACAAAACTGATAGCCTGTAGAGAAAAACAATGCTATGCCTATGGAACCTGTCTATAGAGGTCACCTGTCTACAGAGTACAGAGACCTCTATTGATTCCCTTTGGTGGTCATTATACACAGGCTATTGATTCTTTTCAGGGAAGGAGATATTTAAAGATGGCTCAAGCACCTGCTCTGAAGGACATAATCACGTGCCCAATCAATAAAAACAAGAGATAGATAGTAACTTAATAGTAACTACTTGGCTCATTTTCTAAACCTCTAAAGGGTTGGTCCTAATCTGACTTCCTCTTGGTCTGGTCAATTGGGCCAAGGGCTATGTAACACCAGGGGGGTGTTTTACAAATATCGTAAGTTGAACTTAACTCTAAAGTTGAACTTAAAAAGTATGGTAAGCCGTCAGTTTCTTTGACACAACTTTGTAAAATGTATTTTAAAAGGCATAAAATGTTGATTCAAATCATTGATATTTTCTATTATCAAGGGGATTTCATGATCTTCATGTAAAATTTATGAAAATTCTAAGATACTTGCATTTTTAAAAGTTGAATATATTTAATTCCAAGGCTACAGATGGCTTTCCATAATTTTGAAGTTTAACTTAGAGTTAAGTTCAACGTAGGATTTTTGCGAAACACCCCCCTTGATATGTATTTGTACATGTAGACTGATGTATATCCTTGTTAAACAATATAAGTGAACTACGATATTAGATTTCAAAGGAATTACATACTTTAAATGAACTTAAAACAAATACAATGGTCTTCGTCTGACATTGTTCTGACTGTAAATGCTAGCTGTAACTTTAAGTCTGATTTTGTTATGACAGCTAAAGAAAGCGTCTTTCTCCTATCAGATGGGCTTTCTAGCTCAGTTCTTGGAGCACCCGTCTAGCAATCCGGAGGTTTCGGGTTGGAATCCCGGGGAAATCATATTTCCTTTGTTCATCTATATCACATCGAACTTGTTTAAAATGTCTAAATTGTGTCTGAGGGGGGCCTAGTTGGCTCAATTACTTGTAGTCAATCTTTTCTCATTTTAACAGTATATGTGCAAATATGTGACACAGAAGATAAGTTGTCTGTTATACTAGTAATTAAAGATGAATAACAGTTTTGGGAAAGTTACAGAAAACATTTATAATTGATCAATATTGTTGAATAAGTATCTAAAAAGGGCTTGTGTGGTAAAATCCGAACCTAACGATGCGTTAAATGCAGAAATATCGGAAGAAATCCAATACCCGCCTATGAAATGTATAAATCCACCGCCCGTTCGCACCTGTCCGCGCCGCTAGCGCTGGACTGGAGATATCGAGAAGCTGGGGACAAGCCCGTATAGCGAACACACGTGGTCAAATTGCGCGTAGCGTATACGCGATTCCGCGTTGGCGATATCTATCCGCAGCGGATCGATTTGATAATTTACCAAATATATCAATTAGTAGGCGGTTTCCAGGCAAAATTTGTATCATCCCGTATTAGTAAAAACATATTCTTTCACATGATTGGTAATAAGAGCTTCCATTTCATTTTTTGAGAGGGGGGCGTTTCCAAAACTGGCATAATACTTTAAAACCTGGAATTATACTGTGGATGTGGGCTTATAAAGTTTACAAACTTATTTGCCCTACATTGACATCAGAATAGTGGCGCAATTTGTGGGGCAATAGAGCAGTTGATGAACATGAGCAAGGAAAATATTCATCACAGGTTTAATTAGTTTATAAATTACCATAAAATATGTCTCTTTTGTTACATTTCTTCCTTTCTACAGGAGGAGGCTGAGCTATACATCATGCAGCAGAGCGCAGCATTCACAAACAAACTACTCAAAAAGCAGTTAGTGGGACCGTTGAGGAGGAAACACTGTAAAACCACCATGTGCCTTTGTCAGTTCGTTAAGAAAACTGTCTTCAACGTCTCCGTCTGATGTCGCATCTCCACCCTTTCGCTTTTTTTTAAAGGGACACTTTTTCTACTAAGCAAAATTTATATTTCAACTTGTGCCACATTTATACATATTGTCTGTTGATTTGCAGAGAGTCAATAATAATTGAACTTGATTAAATACGTCTACCGTATTTGCCGGTGTATTACCTGCTCCGGTGTATTAACCGCATCCCTAACTTTTGGGGTTTTCCATGAAAAAAAAAGTGTTTTGATAGTATAATTCTTGAGTTTTAGATGGTCAAAATGTGCCAAAGATAAGTAAAAACATCCTTCTTTACCAGAGAGTTTTGGTCTAAGAAATATACTTCAATTTACTGAAGTCTCTGAAGCACATTAAGGAAATTATGAGCCCCTTCCTCGATCAATCCATAAGATTTGTTGAGCTTACCAGAAAACAAAACATGGAACACTATACATGGGACTGTAATAAATTCTAGAAGAAAAGCGAAGACAAAACAACAAAAATGAATCAAAACGGAGATAAAAAACTGTACCTTGATATGTTATTCCTTACAAGTTCAGATACAGTCCCATGCATAGTGTTTCATGCTGTGTTGTCCTAGTGGGGATTTTCATGCAATTTTTCCCTATCTTCGTGTACAAACCGCATCCCCCTTTTCGTCGGTAATTCCGTCGGGGAAAACCATGCGGTTAATACACTGACAAATACGGTAATTAATGCCATTCAAGACGGAACGGTTTTGGTGTATGTGCATTTGCCATATTATTTTTGGGACCAGTCCTGTACAGGTCGAGTCAAGTTAATTTTGGTATATCATGGATCCTCTATAGACCCCAGCCGGAGTATTTTGGGGATCCTGTATGGGTACTGAATGTCACAGACCTGTGAGCTTTTTCGCAAAGCGCTTTCTACAATTAGATGATGCCATAACGTAATTAACCCATTGCTTACGGAAAGCTGGTGGCTCCTACATTAACTGTAGGTATTTCAAAATCTAGTAGGGAACAGACTGAAAGACTGCTTCTCAATAGACAATATGTATTGTGGCAAATGTAAAGCAACGTGTATTCAAACAACTCTGGGCCAACCAGTGGATAAGTACTACCGGGAGAATATATATTTGGTGTGCCTTTTTGTTATACAACTGCAAACATTATCTGTGCTTATATGTTGACAAGCGATTATTTGTTTGTCCAACTATATATGTGTTTATATGATGACATGTGATTATTGGTTTGTACAAATACATCTGTGTTTATATGTTTTAAATGATATGAATGTCCATTTGTACAAACAATTTGAGAAAGTACTATAAATAATGATGAAATAGAATGTAAAATAGAACAAATAATTTTATGAAGATTTAATATTAATCTGCTGTATATGTAGGTAGTACAACGTTCTGATTGTAAATGTGATTGATATAGTTCACGAAGGGTACGAGATTATATTTGTGTATTTAGAGATATCATCCCAAGCATTGCCAATGTGTGTACATGTTGTAAACTGTGTATAGAAGTCTTTATATTTGAGAATTTATCTGTAGCATACATCACTTTTTGTTTTACAGTTGAACCTCTTTATAACGAGGTACCTGATATAGGAAGGAAATTTCACGGGTTGAAGTTCTATGTATTTTATTGTTTTTCAGCATTGATAAAAAACATTAACGCGGTAAATTCAACGGGCCAAAGGTGCTCGTTATAATGAGGTTTCACTAATTTGCTATTGTAGAAACACTCCATGAAGAAACCTCCTCATGGGCCAATTGGTGATTCACAATGCTTTACTTTGACTAAATTGTAAACGATATGATTTTGCTATATTAATGCATTAATTTCTCCATCGACCCTAGCCTGAGTATTTTCAGGGCTACTCACAATTGGGCTATTATAAGATCATGAGAAATCCAAACATCTATATAATATAATTTATCTCCAATGTATGTGGTGTTTAAGTCCATATTGCGCTCTAAAATTTCTCCATCGACCTTAGCCTGAGTATTTTCAGGGCTACTCATTATTGGGCTAGTATATAAAAATCATGAGAAATCTAAACATCTATATAATATAATTTATCTCCAATATCTGTGGTGTCTAAGTCCATATTGCGCTTTAAATCCTGAATACGGGGACACTGTTCGATGAGCCAATCACGCAAATGTCAGTACGCACTGTGAGTAACATTTGTTTATGCAATGATCGTAGAGCGGTATTATACAACTCTATGGCGACGATACCCTCATCGAAAAGATTCAGAGCACAAGCGATTACTGTATGCAGGATCCTATGCGTGCGTGCGTGCACGCCTACACAGAGTGATGCATGGCCGCTAGTAGTTTATAGGACTGAAAGACAGTTTGTACTTGCGCCATTCATATTTATAAAGTGCCTTCTTGTAAACTTCTCAATGCATGTCAATCCTACTGTATGTATTTTATTCGTTTCTAGCTTTTAATAATAGTAATAATAGGTTTGATTGTTCTTGGTGTCGCCTGTTCATTTGTAGCAAATGTTTGCTATGTTAACTTTTAATAGATCGAAGAGTTTCAATCAACCATTCTCACATCCGATTTTGTTAAATGTTGATAAAACTGATGTTGCATTGTTTGTTCATATTATCAACAACAAATGAACTATGCCAACATTACATCATGCTTATCTACAATGTCCCACCCATCTATATATGTTTGCATTTCATACAGCATTTGTGTACATGTATGTATATTTTTCATTCGTAATGCAGTTGTTTATTAATATGTCAACTGTCTCATAGTTTCTGGTGCTTTCAAAGTTTATCATTTTTTGTACTACAGATATATCACTATTCATTTTCCTACCATATTTTCAAGCATGACTTTGATATCTTGTAGCCGGTTATACTTATACCCATGTGATAATTTCTAAAATCCTGTGATTTGTTTACATTGCTTGACCCTATGTCAATTGGTGGTTTTAGAATAACAATGTTTAGATTAAAAAGACGTCCTTTTATCCGCACTGCCAAACATAAGCTTTGTTTCCCCCTTTCTTATATTTTCACGAACAAAAACACATTGTGCAACTCAGGAACATTTTGATATTGAATCTCACCAACTTGTACATTTTTGGAACTGGATACAACAAATATATTTGAATTGTATGTATATTGTTCTGACGATTTTGAAAATCTGTGAATTATAAAATGACTTCTAAAGAACTCAGAATGTTTGTTTAATTTGAATCTGATCAACTTTTGAATTTGTGATTTTTTGTTGAATTGGTTACTAAAAGAATATTTGAATTTGATATGTATATACTTCAAGCTATTTTGGGAAATAAATATATCTTTGAAATATGAATATGAATTCTGGATAATTGTATCACTATATATTATCTACTTGTTTCACAACTCTTAGAACAGTTCTTTCAGTACTAACAAGTTTTTGACATTTTAATTAATCTGGTACTAAACATCAATTTGCTATGAATTGACTCGAGTTAGATGTTCACGGAACGTGTGTATAGGTCCACCGAATGTGTGTTTCTTGTATTGAAGGCATAAGGTATTATGAGACTGGAGTTATAACTTTTACCATTAACCATTTCTGCTATTTTATTTTTAGTACTACCAAATTGTTAATCTCATACTAAACAAATGCAATTTGATATGAATTTATTTACGTGTATGTTCAGAGATTTGAATATGTCAGTTTACTGAGGGTGGTTTTTGTTTTGATTGAGGCATAACATTCATGTAATTTTCTATCTTTTAGACTTTAGATTTAAGTTCGGCTGATTTGTTCAAAGAGCAGGGGGGTGTTTCACAGAGATCCTAAGTTGATCTTAGCACTAAGATGGTCTTAAATATTATGGAAAGCCATTAGTGCCTTTAAACAGTTTTATAAAAGTTATGTTGAAATGCATAAAATGTTGATTCAAATCATATATATTTTCTAATTATCAAAGAGATTTCATGAATTTTATGTGAAGATTATGAATCTCTTTGATAATTAGAAAATATATATGATTTGAATCAACATTTTATGCATTTCAACATAACTTTTATAAAACTGTTTCAAGACACTAATGGCTTTCCATAATATTTAAGACCATCTTAGTGCTAAGATCAACTTAGGATCTTTGTGAAACACCCCCCAGAGCTCTGACCACTATACCAGAACACCTGTTGGCCCTAACCCTAATCCTATCATTTTTATTCATGAACTGCTCCACTGATCCCATTCCACAATGTTTCTTATATTCAGTACCTGAAATTGACATACTGCCGATAATTAATCTGTTAGTAAACAAAACTAATGTAATGAATTTGCCCACCAAATGGTATTGCATTTGAGGCATACTTTCTTATTATGAATCTATATGACCATGTTCACTTTAATATTCTTTCCTTATGCCTTATTCAAGGGACTTTTTTTATTAAATAAATAAATACAAACATTCATATTTCCTGTAAACGAGTGATGAATTTGAAAGTTTGGTACTAAAACTGGTGTTAACTTAAAAGTGTAATTATCTTAATAATCTGAATGACATTTATATGTTGTTGCTTGTATAATATGATTACAAAATAATTAATTTGATTTTTCAATCCATTACATAAGAGTATTTTCAATGTTCTCATCTATTAATAACTTACTTGTTCACCTTAAATTGTTAATAACATTTGGAATACCCTACGCAGGAGGATAATGTTTTAGTGTCTAGAAGAGTAATCGTCTCTTTGTGATAACATTCATAATCTCATACTTAAATGCACAGTTCGACGTCATCAAATTATTTTTCATCATTCTTATATAAAAATGCTCATTGCAATAAAGAGTTGTTTATTATATCTTCGTAAATGACTTGTCCATGCATTCATTATTTTTTAGAATAAATGTTATAAGAATTGTTTTTTAGCAGTAGAAGGATACACAACTGTACAGGAGAACCTCGTTATAAAAAGCTCTGATATAAATCCCTGTTTATAACAAGGTATTTTGCTTGTTCCAGGTGTTTATGACAGTTTTTTACCCTGATATAACAAGGTAATTCCTATGGCAGGGCTCCACACTTACATTTTTTGTCAGTGGCCTGGTCGGGCCAGGAAAATAATTTCTTCCCCTTTTCTGGTGGCCCGAAAGAAACATTTACTGGCCCGAAAATTTAATTTCATGAATAAACTTTTTACTAGGGTTAGTTACTATTCAAAATATCACTCTTACCTGATCAAACCAGTGATTATAAATGAAGCATGACATGGAAGAAAACAAGATTTTCAAATTTTGTCAATGTCGGGTTTAAAATCTGCTTGCCCGATCGGGCCACCAAAATATGACTTTTTACATTTTTGCTGGCTCGAAGTGCAATTTCACTGACCCCGGGCCAGTGCGAGTGTCGAGCCCTGCTTATGGTCCCTTGCTCCTTATAAGGAGGTTCCACTGTATCATACAATTGGGTTTAAAATGATCTATTAACTTTGTCAAATTCAACCAAAATCGTTTGGAACTTTCACACTTCTGTTTTACCCTGTTGTTTGGCATTATGTTTTCGGGTTGTCCGTCCGTCCGTCCGTACGTACGTCCGTCCGTCCGTACGTACGTCCCGTTTTCGTTCTCGCGATAACTCAATAACCGGTTGACGTGTCAATTTCAAACTTGGTATGAGTGTACATATTGGTAAGACAATGATCTGATTAGATTTTAGTGGTCATGAGGTGAAAGGTCAAGGTCACAGGACTCAATATATATGCAAAAATGCCTCGTTCTCGCGATATCTCAAGAACCGGTTGACGGATCAATTTCAAACTTAGTTTGAGTGTACATATTGGGGTGGCAATGATCTGATTAGATTTTGGGGTTCATGAGGTCAAAGGTCAAGGTCACAGGACTCCATATATGTGCTAAAATGCTTTGTTCTCGCGATATCTTAAGAACCGGTTGACGGATCAATTTCAAACGTGGTATGAGTGTACATATTGGGGTGGTTATGATTTGATTACATTTTAGGGTTCATGAGGTCAAAGGTCAAGGTCACAGGACTCAATATATGTGAACAAAATGCCTCTTTCTCGCGATATCTCAAGAACCGGTTGACGGATCAATTTCTAACTTGGTACGAGTGTACACATCTGGGTGGCAATGATCGGATTCGATTTAGGGGTCATGAGGTCAAAGGTCAAGGTCACAGGACACAATATATGCAAAAATGGCTTGTAATGGCAAAATTTCAAGAACTGAATATCAGATTTCAATCAAACTTGGTACCTGAATGTATCATAAAGAGTCAACGTAGCCATAAAATATTGGGATCATGAGGTTGAGGTCAAGGTCACAAGACTCTACATGCAAAAAAGCTTGTAATGGCAAAATCTCAAGAACTAAATGTCAGATTTCAATCTCACTTGGTACCTGAATGTTTCGGGAGCCAATGTAGCCATCAAAGTTTGGGGTCATATGGTCAAGGTCACAGAACTTGAAATATATGAGAATATTTTTTTATTCAGGATATTAAAATCGCGTGATAGCGGAGGCATAATTTTCGACTGCGCGCAGTCGAAGATCCATCTAGTTTTTTTTTTATTTTGGGGTGTCCCTAATTATAGAGATTTTAAAGTTTGAATTTAAAAGCTTTCCAGAATGCTTTTTCAATGGAAGTCAAAAGTATACAAATTCAGATACTCTGATCGTTCATAGTATCATAATTCAGATACTTTGCGCAAAGAATTGGGGATAAAATTTGACATAAAATTTAAATTTTCTCAAGGTTGACATTCATTTTCTATCAATATTATACTGTTTATACATATCATTAAAACAAAATTACAATGATATTTGTATATACATTGTATATGATTGAAGTCTCAAATATAACTTTTGGGAAAATACAAAGTTAATCCATCACACTGAACTTTTGATCACGGTACAAATATGTATGTCCAGGATATATGGGTGTATGTGTGTGTATGTGTGTGTGAGGGGGAGGGGTGGGGGGATACCTGTTCCTAGATAAAAAATGATGTGATTTTATGTATACATTAATTTGCCCTCCATACAAGGGGGGGGGGGGGGGGGGGGCATTTCTTTTCCTTTGACCCGCCATATTTAAGGGGGAGGGTAGTTGCTATTAGTTCATACTGATTCTGGGACTGATTCATTCCTTCTTTTTTCTTCATTTGGCAACTTTTGCAGATAAGTCATATCCACCTACTTCCTAAATTATAAGAGGTGTGTTATATCCCCGACCATCTTATTGTTTAAAACTTCAAGAGGGGCTAAAGCCCCCACCCCCCCCCCCCCCTGACTGATAACGAAGCATTAGCATTTCATTTGTTGTTGTTGCATTAATATATATTTGTTGCTTACTGGTCAGGTCATTTTATTTTCATGGTATATATCTTAGTTATGTAAATAAGTAGGTTTTAATTAAACTGTATATTTTAATTCTTCTTTATAATAAGGCTGTTTTGCTCTCTCTAGCTCTCCCCCATTCTCATAATTTGTATCAATATTGTATTTTGTTTGCTATTTTGTGGTTCTTTGTTATTGTATTTTATGAGATTTAAAAATAAATTTTCATTTTCAAACTCAACAAAATTGTCAATTCAGAGCATTATTCCAGTCTCAGAGCTACATGTAGCAGTGGTACATATAACAGTACATTGCATAGATTGAATTATAAGAGAATATACTACAGGGCCTAATAGTTAATATAATAAACACAAAACAAATCTTACAGCGAGTATACTACTCTAAACTGTACAATAAGAGTCAGAAATGAAAGCCCATCCCTGTTCATTGTCTCTTTTTTCGGACGCTTAGGCGGTATTACAAAACATCGCATTAGCGGGCAAAGAGGCATTGAAATGCAATACCTCACAGGTAGGTTACCCACACTGTTTCCGATGCACGCGACCACCCCAGCGTGTGATCTGCGATTGCGAAATGGACACTGGCGCCATCCAGCGTTTGGCTGGTTCTTGTATTACAGCGATTTGTAAACAGACTTGTTGAAAAGGTGCATGCTGCTTTAGTGGAAATGTCTTGCTAAATTATCATGCGTAGATGACGATGTCGTTTTTTGTCATTTTTGTCATGCATTAGCTAATTCACTTTCTTTCGGAATAGTATTCATTCGTTTTCTCCGTAGAGTGGCTGAAACTCTTCATTGTTATTGCTCATTAGACGGTAGCAAAAGCGGAGTTATACCAGTGCAACTGGTGCAAGGGTCCCTTGTGTGCATCTACCTAGCGCTGCGGTGACCGCTGGCTGGTCGTTACGTCTTTACTTGGAGCGGTAGCTACTTTACTGCCTTTTCGCGGCAAGATTTGCCTCATATTTGGAACTATAACTGTTATTTTTGTGACGACAAAGCACTGCTTGTTCATCTTCCGTTAGAGGAGTATATTTTGGAGCAGACCTTTTAAGTTTCTCGACCCAATAATCGAGCCAGCGCGAATCTTTGATGTATAATGCCGAAATGGCGACAGCTACAGAGAGTGCTGGAATCGATGTTGTGCCGCCCCTGCCGCCGCGGTACCGGTTCAGGGATCTGGTGTGGGGGGACCACTACGCTGATGAAGACAGGTAGGTAAATATATATGAAAAACGAAATAGTCATCGTTTCATTAGTTAATTTGTTTTATTTGTTTTTTCCTTTGTTTGATAAATCAATTGTTCATTATTTGTTCCATACATGCGTTTGTTCAAATGTTTCCTTTCATTTAATGATTTCTGCATTGCATTCATTGATTCATTAATATATACATTTTTTCATTCATTTATCCATTAATTTGTTCATCCATGTACATGCATTTATTCAATCAGTCATTCATTGAATCATACATTAATGTATTCATGTTTGCATTCATTAATTTTTGCATTCATGAATTCATGTATTATACAGTTAGCCCCTTGACATGCAGGGGTGTATTCATTCATTCATTAATTGGCTTTCTCTTCGAAGACATGCCCACTATGCAATTTGTATAGCGCATCTGTTCTTTTAGTCATGCATGCCAAGTCGTGGGCGCGTCTTCAAAGAGAATGCCCATTCATTCCATGGGCGTAGATACTTACGTAATACCTATTCATCAGGGGGGGGGGGGTGAATGAATAGATCATCCCCCCTGTTGAATGGTTGATTCATCGATTCATTCATTCATTCATTGATTCATTCATTCATTCATTCATTCATTCATTCATTCATTCATTCATTCATTCATTCATTCATTCATTCATTCATTCATTCATTCATTCATTCATTCTCCATTCTTCAAAACATTCATTTTTTCTTTATTGTATGCCTATTATCCAAACATCCATCAGATGATAAATTTTGTGAGTTACTCTTTCATCTGTTTCTTTTGAGCAACGTTTGTTTTTCTATATATTAAAAAAAAAAAAAATTATATTGCCTTTATCTTTTCAAAAACTAAAGTCCTGAATTCCCACAAAAACAAAATGGCATTCTCTTTGAAGACATGCCCATGACTTGGCAGGCATGACTAAAAGAACAAATGATCTACGCAATTTGTATAACGCATTAGTTCTTTTATTCATGCATGCCAAGTCGTTGGCACGTCATCGAAGAGAATGCCTACAAAATAACACCCATAGATGTCAATTTGAATTAATACTTCAAAGTGATATCCATATATCTGAAATACATACCATACACTCAAAGTGAATTTGTGGCCAAGAAGAAAGTGTGAAAGGGGTATATCCAAAGGCTGGAAAAAGAGACATGAAATGGGGACAGGCAAATAGAGTTAACAATCTACACATCACCGTTCACATCACCGTTCATCCCAGTTTAGCTTCCCCAGTGAGCTGCTATATAGGGATTATCACTTCAAGGTTCAATGCCAGTTTAATGTAACTCCTTCCCTACATGGTAACCAAGTTTTCATGGTTCTCGCGAGACGTGTTCAGAGACGGAAGCCAAGTTTTCCTGGTTCCAAAGAAAGCCTAGATATTAATTACTTGCTTGAAAATATCATATTTTGCCCTTCTTGTGCCAAATAAATGCCTTATATTGCATGATTGAAGTCTTGGACTACCTTCGTCAATGATTTGCCCCCCTTACACATATTCTACTTAACATTTAATTATGAGTTTAGTGAAGTAATGTTAGTGGATTTCCCAGTAATATTTGTGTACAAACATATATTAAACAAATATTTAACGCTCTCAGGCCAGATTTTCACTTCGCTGGGCCCATATCGATTGCCTCCATTATGCATGCTATTTGACCAGCGAACTTGTGCTGAATAGGAGCAAGGTTGAATAGAAGCGAATACAATGCCATGGTCATGCAGATATCGATCGGTTCTTTTTGCGCGCCCAATGTGGTATCTGTCGGCCGGTCCGTAAAAGAATCTCGTAAAAGGCCATTTAAGCATTAGAACTATTAAATTGTGAAGTAAAGGGGTTAACTTTGAGATAATTTATATATTTTGGTATATATATATATATAACAATTATGTACGCATTTTTACTAAAAGCCAGAGTTTCCTGTATGGCGTAATAAAGTATGCATGATGTTGTGCCATCATCAATAAGAACAGACTTTTCTAAACAATGTTGATATAGTAAAATATCAATATTGATTAGAAAACTCTCCTTAACCTATTCAGAACTGCGCCCCAAAATACTCGGGCTGTAGTCTTAAGGAGATTGCATGTTATACCTAAAGGCAATGATCTTGAATTAGTTATTTTAATTGAGCAAATTATACCCATCAACACTCGTATGAAACAGATATGAACTATATATAAATATAAGTTATTCCTGGATAATATTGCCATTGCTCTTCGCACAAAAGAAAATTAATGAAAATTTAAAACGGCTCTTCAAAGTCTTGTGAAATTGATCAGGGGAAAGAACCCAATTGGTGTATTAAAAGGGAGTTTTAATCAGGAATTTACGTATGCATTTATTTTTAGGATTTAACCTGAGACTTTATTTTAATGCAATAACTCTTACGTGCACGTAGCTATCATCACTCACATTAAAGGGATCTAGTAACTTTGTTGACATGTGCAAAAAGTGATGAAGGGTTGATGCAATGTATATTATTGTTATCTCATATATGTCCACAGGGTATGGTGTGAAAATTTCAAGTCAAATGGACATTGCATGGCCAAGTAATGAGCGAAAATGCAAAGTGATATTCAATAACTCACTGCACTCACTTTGTACACAGAAGAAAAACTCGCCCGATCTGAATACTTCGATCGTACATATCTTTGTAACGAAAGGGAAATTTGAAAAACCGAAACCTGTCCCATGATTTTATTGTTAATACGAATACAACAAGGTATGAGGGAACCGCTAGAATGAAAAAATATATTTTGAGGATTTGGACAATGTTACTTAGTCCCTTTAAGCATCGTAAAGACGGTTGCTTGGTCAATGCATGCAAAGTTAATCTTTCACTAATTTGGCACCCTACCGTTAATTATGTGCTGAAAGTGTGTGGGTGTTATATAATTGGACCCTTGAGACGACTGCGGCACATTAAAGCAGTAAAACTATTGCATATAGGATTACATCATGTCTAAAAATAGAAGTGATGTAGCGATATCCACATACAATACGTATGTTGCTATGTTTAAAAAAACAAGATTGATTGCATGGGAAGGTTAAATCGCGTATGGAACTGCAAATTGATAAATCAAATCAAAATAATTTGTTACTCCTGATTAAATTTTATATTTTGTGTTTCATTTCATTCTGTGTTTTTGATGAGAGAATAGAGTAGAATATATTAGTAACACGATCAGTTCATACCTGAGCCTGATCTAAGGTGACGTTTGAAATTACAAACTTATTGTGTGTTCATCAGCATTAACGTCAATTGTGGCATTGACAGTCAATGCTGTCTGCCCGTTCACTATGTTAAGTTCATTGTAAAATAACTGTACCATCCTAAATTGAATTAGAGACTCATACTAACTCATAGCTGTACTGTTTTGCCATTTATTACCACTTTTTATATCGTATATTTCTATTATTGTATATTTCTTCTATGCCCCCATTGATAGTCATTGTCAGCTCAGTAGTTTAGTTTATAGAAGGAAGTGCAAAGGGTGGGAAGAAATAGGTTTTATTTTCTGGGCTACCGGTACATTGCTAGCCTGCCCCCTAATCTACCCATTTCCTATAGGAGCCTTCTCTAAAAGAGAATGACTTTAATAAATGTGAGTTCTAAAATTTGTTTTGTATTAATCTCTAATTTAGGAGTACAAATGGGGCAATCGTTATGGGATCGTAAAGCACAAGTTTCCAGATGATGATAAATCATATACATGTAAGTGCCGTCAAAATCAAATATGTAATGTATAACTATTATTTTGGGGCTAAACTGGTACGAGCCCTGTTTATGTTTTACACTAGGTAAGGGAATCAATCCTAAATGAGAAATAAACTGACCCGGCCTCCCCCCTGCCTCTCCGAGCCCTAGCTTGCAAGTTGTGTACAATAATTTCTCACATTCCGTCTTTGCCCCTTAACCCCCTCCCCCTAACACACACACACTCTGTGTTGCCCCAAATAGGCCAATGAGGTAACTCTAGCATCCTGTATCAAGTCGCTTCTGGCTATACCGTATACATATCAACAGATTGAATTTCACAGACCTCGTTCAGAGCATATATATCTATATATTTGTCAACAGAACATCATGAAAAGCAATCATAGCATTAGGTTACACAGTAGTTAGGGGACTACCTCTCCTCAGCGCTGGCGAGCGGTCTGGGTTTTCCACTGTCAAGCTAGTTGAGATTGGACCTTGGGGAATTTATTTGATCCCTGTTCGCTCTTATCACTAGCCTCTAGGCGCTGATGTGTCAATTTACTGGCAGCAAGAGGAGGAAGTGAGGAGAAAGAGAGGAGGTATGTCAAGGTCGTTGGCCAGTGGACCCGAGCTAGACCAGAAGTGTTATAGTGTTAGTCTTAGTAATTAAACTCAGTAAAAGTATACTGTAGGTTATAACATTGGTTGTGTGAGTATTATATAAGGTTTGCGAGATGTGTGTATAAAAGAGACTGGGAGAGAGAATTCTCATTCTGGGGAAAACATTGCTAAAATCTTTCACTGCACATTTACCAGAATGATTGTTTAATAAATGCTACTCCCTTGGTTAAGTTTTTGGCCTCAAAAGAGACTGGTGTTTTACTTTTAGAATTAATTTAGTTTAGTGTCCACTACAGTCTACAGGCAGGATAACTGCTACAGACAACTTAAATAGACATGCTGTCTGAATGTTTATAGGTCATAATAAGAATGAAGAGGTCTGCAAACATAGACTAGTGGTCATACAGTGAACTGCAGCCCAGAGAAGATTATCTCTATGATAGCACTAGGCCTGGGGGGAGGAGGCAGTTAAAACAGCATGGGATTGTTGCCTGAAGAGATAAAAGTGTCAACATCAGAAAAAAATGTGACCAGTTGAGTTCCACCGAGGTGGAACTCACGCTAACAGGGCAAACACGTCATGGGTTCATCGTTTTCTGATGAGCAAATACATGTAAATGTATAAATACTAAATTACATGACAGCTTAGGATTGCATTTCATCTCAATTCATATCGTTTCATGCATTTCAACCCTCTTTATTATATTACATCAAGTTGGCCGAATGCCAAAAGGTCTTCGACATATTGCAGGGAATAATTGTCCTGGTATCGCATCGCATTTTGCTATGCATTTTTGTATGACTGCTATACAAAATATCTTTTGTGTAGCAGTTTTCTTCTGGTTTAGAAGTTTACAGAATTTCATAGAAATTTTTATCCATCGGCTGAAATTGCTAATCAAATTTGAGGAGGAAAATTATTCCCTGCATATTGGTGATATTCTGCTATCAAACAGGAATTTCCAGATGCCCACTCAACAATTATGGCCAATTATCACATTGATTTGCTGGCTTTCTTCAACACAGGAGTTCCTTTGAATACTTGATCATGATAATTATATCCAGTTTAAAGGGGTAGTACAGTTTTGGTAAGACTGAGCTTTAGTAACCAAAACCTGCACAATAACATTAGGGCAATTCCAAGCAAACATTGACATAACCACTGATTTTTCAAATTCATTGTACCATAACAAATTTGGTATCAAATGAAAGCTAAAAGATTGAACTTTCCAAAAATGTATTTTGTTTTTGAAAAAAAAAATTGTAAACTATTATTTTATTGTTAATATATAGCATGAATTGATTTTCAGTTATTTTCACAAAACATTCAATTAAATATTAAGCATAAAAGAACTGCGAAAAGGAGTTTTCATAAAATTTAATTTCAGTGTTGATAGGATCATTGCTTCAATTTTTCAGATAAATATCAATTTCGTCATTTTCGCTCTTCGTTCCGCTTCAGTGACTGTCTCATTTACAATCATTAATATGTCACGGCGTTACACTAAAAACATATATTTTTAATATTTCTGGAAAAATATGAATGGGGATGAAATCATTTTTTGTTTTCTCTGTATTAGCCATAGGGCTATAATATGCATGCTGAATAGCAGCATTATCTTTTGCCACTTATAATCAATATCACTTTGGTCACGGCGTTATGTTTTGTGTAACGCCGTGATGCTACCTACTGGATTCCCATTGACATAACACAGTAGACATAATCAAATAGTGTAAGATATTTTTTGTAGGTATGCTTGGGCATTGCTCATGCTATAATTATATGAAATGGGTCAGTTGATAATGTTTCCATCTCAAAGTTACCTAGTCATGTATGTGTATGGGTTGTATGTCCGTCTGTCTGTATGTGCATCTGTACATCAGTGTTCTTTTTTTTTGCAATATCTCAAGAATCTTTGGATGGATTTCGTTCAAACTTTGTACAATCCATGTATTTAGAGGTACGGATTATTGGATATGATTTTGGTCCATGAGGTCAAAGGTCAAAGGTCACATAGCTAACAAATATGCAAAAATTATATTATTATCAAGATAGTTTGAGAATATTGAAGGATAACATGATAATAATACTGGTATGCGTCCAGTGAAGTATATGACCTGATTAGGGAATGGGGTCATGGGAGGTCATAGGTCAACAGGTCAAAATATTGTTGTTTTTTGTTCTCACAATTAAGTTCCAGAATCAATGTTAGAAAGAGTACTGTAGGTAAAAGACAATTTTCTGAAACTGTTTGGGGCACAGGTCAAAGGTCACTCGGATAATTACCAAATCAAAAACAAACATTTACTAACTCTGAAATCATGTTACATGAAACAAATCACTTGCAAATATGCACTGTGCAGACCAAAAATTAAACATTTGTATGTTATTTTGAGAAACAAGGTCAAAGGTCAGATGTCCAAGGTCTCATATTTCATTGTTACATTTAAGTATGTATTTTGGTTTTAAAGGGGTAGTACAGTTTTGGTAAGGCTGAACTTTAGTAACCAAACCTGGACAGTAACATTATAAACTAATTTAGTTATAACTCCACCATGCTCGAAAGGTATACAAAATTACAAACGACTAAGTAAAAAGCCTGTTATCATTCAAAAAGAGCCATTAAAACACAAGAGGGCGCTTTCTAAAAAGGCATTGGATTCAACCATTTTTCATACAAAATTATGCATGTGATGTTTTATTGAAATAATGATTATATAGAGAGATCATCAACAACTATTTAAAAAACGCTTTTGAAAATTTTTGACAAAGTGCAAGCATTTAAAAAAAATGTTGAAAAAATCATCTAATTATTTGGGCCCCAAATAATTATAAGATCCGATACATTTATTGATATTTCAGCCGTTTCTGGGTCGATTTTGACCAAATAAAGTTTATTCTGCCATTAAAATTGCATGTTCTCTCAAATTCGCCACTCAGTTTTTCATTAGGGCAATTCCAAGCAAACATTGACATAAGCACCCATTTTTCAAATTCGTCGAATCATAACATATTTGGTATCAAATTAAAGCTTAAAGATTAAACTATTCAGAAATGCATTTTGTTCAAAACAAATTTTGGCGTAAACTATTATTTCATAGGAATTAATTAGCATAAATTAATTTTCAATTATTTTCACAAAATATACTTGTAAATATTAAGCTTAAAAGAGCTGCAAAAATAGGTTTTCATAAAATTTTCTTTCAGTGTTGGTTAGAACATTACTTCAATTTATCAGATAAATATCTATTTCGGCATTTTCGCTCTTTGTTCTGCTTCAGTGACTGTTTCATTTATAGTCATCTATATGTCACGCTGTTACCCTAAAAACAGGTATTTTTAATATTTCTGGAAAAATATGAATGGGAATGAAATTATTTTTTGTTTCTTCTTCATTCACCCATAGGGCTATATTATAGATGCTAAATAGCAGCATTATCTTTTACCACTAATTAATCTAAGCAATATCAATTTGGTCACGCTGTTACTTTTTGGGTAACAGCGTGACGCAACCTACTTTTTTTTGCAATATCTCAAGAATCATTGGATGGATTCTGTTCAAACTTTGTACAAGACATGTATTCAGAGGTATGGATTATCTGATACATTTTGGGGCCATGAGGTCAAAGGTCAAAGGTCACAGCTAATTAATATGCAAAAAATATATTATTCTCAAGATATTTCAAGAATCCTTGAAGGATGACATGATAATTAATACTGGTATGCGTTCAGTGAAGTAGATGACCTGATAATAGAATTTGGTCATGGGGTCAAAGGTCAACAGGTCAAATTATTGTAGTTTATTTTTTATCTCACAAAAAAATGCCAGAATTAATGTTAGAAAGAGTACTGTAGATAAAAGAAAATTCTATGAAAATGTTTGGAGCACAGGTCAAAGGTCACTCGGATAATTACCAATTCAAACACAAAAACTTACTGACATTGAAATCATGTTACATGAAACAAATCACTTGTAGATATGCACTGTGCCACATAAAATTAAACATTTGTATGCTAATTTGAGAAATAAGGTCAAAGGTCAGATGTCAAAGGTCTAATATTTCATTGTTGCAATTAAGTTTGTATTTTGGGTTAGAGATTTGATGGTTCCTCAAACTAAATTCTGAAAAAGATAAGAATTTCAGTTTTGTCCAAAAACATTTTTGATCAATAGAGGGCGCTAGGCTGCAAATTTGTGTCATGCGAACCATCATTTCAGAGCATCTGGGTTATATTACCCATTCATCTAGTTCTGTATAGATTCTGGATGACTACATCAAAATTATATAATCTTATTCATCTCATCAATATCTCCCATATATATAACATGTACAATTCAGAGGTCACGGTGTTACCGTCACGCTGTTACCGTGCACAGATACGTTTATGATATCATATTTACTATGAACATTGGATTTTTTCTACATTTTTATTTGGATGTTCTAGCTTGATGTCTAGTACAAAGAATCAATGTGACAAAATTGCAAAATGTTCCTGTAGTTCACAGAGTTTGCTTACTTTCTTACCATGTAAGAAACCCATGTCTTTTTGCCGTCACGCTGTTACCGCAGATATTGATATTCATAATTCATAATTTAGTGGGAATTTTGATTTTCTTTCCTATTGTAAATAATTAGTAGGATAGTGGTAACAGATGCATATCTAAATTTGGTTCTGGACATTTTTATTTTTTGAGTTATTTAGACTTTCATCGTGAGAAACACCCTCCTACCGTCACGCTGTTACCTTGGAATTGCCCATTACCTCACAAAAAAATTGTGATGTGCAGCGCCCTCTCTACCAAAACTAAACTACCCCTTTAATATTTGATGGTTCCATTAACTAACTTCTGAAATAGATAAGAATTTCAATTATGTCCTAAAAGATTTTTTGATCAATAGAGGGCGCTGTGCTGCAAATTTGTGTCATGCGGATGATCATTTAATAGCATCTTGGTTATATCACCCATTCATCTAGTTCTTTATTGATTCTGGATCACTACATTGAAATTATATCATATTATTCATCTCTTTAATATCTCCCATATATAACATGTACAATTCAGAGGTCACGGCGTTACAGTGCATAGATACATTTATGATATCATATTTACTATGAGCATTGGATTTTTTCTACATTTTTATTTGGATGTTCTAGCTTGATGTCTAGTACAAAGAATCAATGTGACAAAAGTGCAAAATGTTCCTGTAGTTCACAGAGTTTACTTAGTTTCTTAGCATGTAAGAAACCCATGTTTTTTTGCCGTCACGGCGTTACGGCAGATATTGATATTCATAATTAATAATTTATTGGGAATTTTGGTTTTCTTGCCTATTGTAAATTATTGGTAGGATAGTGGTTACAGATGCATATCAAAAGTTGGTTCTAGATATTTAGAATTTATGAGTTATTTGGACTTTCATTGTGAGAAACACCCTCTGACCATCACAGCGTTTGCTTGGAATTGCCCATTACAAACTATTACTACTCTACCATGCTCGAAAGGTATAGAAAATTACAAACGACTAAGTGAAAAGCCTGTTATCATTCAAAAAGAGCCATTCAAACGCATAAGGGCGCTCTCTAAAAAAGCATTGGTTTCTACCATTTTTCATACAAAATTATGCATGTGATGGTTTGTTTAAATAGAGAGATTATCAACAACTAATTAAAAACCTCTTTTGAACATTTTTGAAAAAGTGTAAGCATTTAAAAAATAAAACAAAAAAATCATCGAATAAATCTGGGCCCCAGGTTTATTCCGATCAAATATATTTATTGATATTTCAGCCGTTTCTGATCCGATTATGATCAAATAAAGTTTATTATGTCATAAAAAAATTGTATGTTCTTTCAAATTTTACACTCAGTTTTTCATGATCTCACTAACAAATTATTTCGTGCAGCGCCCTCTGTATACCAAAATTGAACTACCCCTTTAAGACGTTAAGTATTTCAAACTTCTCTTAAGTAATGTAAATAATTATGATTCAGGTTTTGGTTTTCACCAGTGAATATACTAAATGTATAATTTCCTACTGACAGTAACTTTATATCTACCATAGATTACCCTCACAATCATACCCAAAGAAGGGCTCAAATTATGAGCCCAGGGGGGTGTTTCACAAAGATCCTTTAGTTGATCTTAGCACTAAGATGGTCTTAAATATTATGGAAAGCCATTAGTGTCTTGAAACAGTTTTATAAAAGTTATGTTGAAATGCATAAAATGTTGATTCAAATCATATATATTTTCTAATTATCAAAGAGATTCATAATCTTCACATAAAATTCATGAAGTCTCTTTGATAATTAGAAAATATATATGATTTGAATCAACATTTTATGCATTTCAACATAACTTTTACAAAAATGTTTCAAGACACTAATGGCTTTCCATAATATTTAAGACCATCTTAGAGCTAAGATCAACTTAGGATCTAAGTTGTGAAACACCCCCCTGGCCTGTCAGCCAGGGATCACCCCAGAAATTGCTTCTGGCCACAGAAATTGATTAAGCTTCCCTTTTGTAGTAAGCAAAACCTTTTTGTTTTGTGACTGTGTTTAATTGTTTTGTTAATATGATTAACATTAAGTTTTACTTCCATGACAAGGAGACCAAAATTAACACACTTTAAAATATTTTTCTTGATTTAGAGCCACCATATTTTAGTTTAGGGCAAGCAAAGTTTGATAAACTTGTCCCTATTTTACTTGCCCAACCGGGCCGCCAGGAAAGAAAATGAATTCTAGCAATGCCTAAAAGGATGATGATCCGTATTTTATGATCGGATCCATGGATGAGAGCATTGTATTGTAAGCTTCATGTGGTAATTATGCAGAGATATGTACGACAGTGTATGCTAGTATGAATAATAGAGCACTTTTACTATAATTATACTGATCACATTAGCTCTCCAGACAACAATAACTTGAACATGATGCAATTTGCATTGAAATATAAATTGAAATGTACACTGTGCATGCATTGTAAGCTAATTGGAAAAGTGACATATGTCTGGGTTACTTATTAGTGAGTTGGAGCAGCACGGACATCACTTACTGTGGTGAAATGGAAATAAAAATGGCCGCTGGCATGCTAAGTGGGTTTCACACGCATGTTTAGTATAGCTCCATTGGAAGGAAACCAGTAATGAAAGTATACCCCTCTAAGTATCCAAATTATATTGCAAACAATCCACTAAAAAAATAGTAATTTGGGCCCTCTTGTTGTGGTATGATTGTGAGGGTAATCTATGGTAGATATAAAGTTACTTTCAGTAGAATAATATAACATTGATTTACATCAAGGTAGATAAAAAGGGTATGCTACTTTCCAGAACCAGAATCATAATTATTAACATTACTTAAGGGAATTTGAAAAATTAAATTTGATATATATAACCAGTTCCTTCTAAAGACAAATAGCTTAATAACCCAGTCAGGAATGGTCCTGAACATACTCTTGGCTTGGGTATTTGCAGAGTGCATGATGTAGCAAAATCAGTCGGTCCTTAACAGGGTTAATTATCACTCATTAGTTTACAATGAATAAAAAGGAAGTTAAGTAAGGTAGAAGGTCTGGGTGTCTATATATTTATACTTTATTCAACACTTAACCATTGTGTGCGTAAATAGATTAGGCCAAATTTTTGTTGTTGTTGGATTGGAGTAATGGGCAACCAAAAATTAGGGTAGGTAGGTAGGGTTTTTTTTTTTTTTTTTGGGGGGGGGGGGGGGGGGGGGCATGATTCGCACAAATACACAAAAACACACACACACACATATAACACACACATATCGCAAGGGTCGGCAGTATTTTTAGGGTCGGGCGGGTTACGCCAATACAACAATTTATTTTTCATGGCCTTATCTCTCTTATTCTGTGATGGCGGTCATTATAGTATTCAGAGGTTTGACTGTACCCAGGGCACTAGCACTTGCCTGCTTGCCCGGGGCAAGAACAAACTGATGTCGGGCAAGTCAAATTTCATAAATGATCTAGCAGAAATGTTGGTTGCCCAAGCAGGCAACCAACATCTCTGTTCATCTAGGAGAGAAAATGCAATTCTTAAGGTATAAATCTCATCTAGAAACGAGAGACACATTTTCCAAGCAGATCATGCTACTTCGCACATTTATTTTTTTCTTTTTTTTTTGGGGGGGGGGGGGGGGCGGGGGGGGGCAACTAAATTTTCTGTTCGGGCAAGTAAAATATAAAAGATCATGTTTTTACTTATCCAAATGGGCAATTAGAAAAAAAAGTTGGTATGGATGCTTGCTGTACCACATGCATGACATACAAAAAGTATGTTTTTCCAACTGATAATAACTTAATATCTACTGTAGATCATACATGCATCGTCCTGTATCAAGGAAAAAAGTAATATTTTCATTTCGGGGGCTCCTTTTCGGGGGCTACTTTTATCATCTCGGGGTCTACAAATTTCCGGGGCTTTTAAATTTATTTCAGGGGCTACTATTAAGCTCTAATGCTGCAAATGATCATCTGATTGGCATTCGGTCACGATCTGATCCAATAAAAAAAATAAGCCTCTTTTGGGCATTTCGGGGGCGAATTTGCCCGCCGCCCCCGTGTATTTTTTTCCCTGTCCTGTATCATACCTTTACTTTTGAATTCCCAATCATCCAAAGAACACTGTCTTGAGTTACATGTTTGTACACTGAGTGTGTTTTATTGTAAAAGAATGTTATGTAGCAAGCCTCCACACTAACTGTTTTATTTACTGGCCCTTTTGTGGCAAGTAAATTCATCACTTTTCATGTATGACTTGCCCGAACAGAAAATGATTTGCTCGCATACTTTTGCATGAGATTCAGACATGTCGTATCTCTTGTAGTTGACCAATGAATCAGTTGCCTGATCGGGCAACCAAATTAGGCCATTTATGATATTGTACTTGCCCGACATCAATTTTAACTTGCCCCAGGCAATGAAGCAAGTACTTGTGTCAGCTCTGTTACAGTTTTTGTTACAAGATGCACCTGTAATGTACGCATTCATGTTTCTGAAGGAAATTGTATGTATTGTTATATGTTATAATTAAAGTACTACAATTCTGTACATGAATGTCTGGCATGCCCATTAGTGAACTGGAGCAGAGTATGGACAACACTTAATGGACATTTGTGAAAAGTCGTCATGCGGCATGCTTTCCTGAAATGGATGTACCCTAGCCTGTGCGTACAATACAGGTACACTAGCTGTTGCTTCATCTAACCATGCATAACATGTTTTGTTGGTGAATGAACTAAATGAACTATTTAAAATTAAATTACAACAAAGCATTCTTGTTAAATAATGTTTCTTCAAAATGTCTGGAGAAAAATATGAAAACATTGTATTATATTATAACTGAAATTTAAACATTGAATAATACTAACATGCATGACATTTCAAATGTAAACTTGCATGCAAACTTTTTTTTATTTTAGTCATTAGGGTCTCTTTTGCATCAGAGTGAACCAACTCGAACTTCAGGATGTAGACTGATCAGGGGAAAATCAATACTAATTTGTAAGCAAAAGAGAGCATATAAAGTTAGATCATCTTGCGAAAGGCAACAAAATGGCGCAAATTGGGAGAAAGAGTGATTTGGAAATGCAAGCCGCCAGATAAGGTATCTAGAAGTCGGCAGCTGCAGCGCTCCTAAATTTAATCACGATCCATTTTACTGCCACACAGAATAGATATAACCAGATAACACAACAGAGCCATGATAGCCCCCTGCGACATCTCATTCGTTTTATTGCCAGCCATTTTGAGCACCGCTAAAAGCTTAGCCCGAGAAATCCATTATGCTGGGAATGAATGATGTCACATGGGGTAACTAAAGAGCTTAAAGCTGAATAGCGGCTTTTGAAAAGTTACAGAAATACTAACCATATATGTATTGGTTGATTATTTGGTTTTAACAGCAAGTTCACATAAATGTTGATTATTCATGTCCGGAACTGCCCTTTATTGTTACCATCTGAGAAATGCGGCCTTGATTAGAACCCTGGATAATATGATGACATAAATGGTACCCTGGGGTACCAAACGAATATCCGCCATTTTGTTTAATTATTTATTTATTTTTTAGGGCTGTACCGGGGTATAGCGTGCATAGAATCGTGCGCTGCACAGCATACACAACGCAATACGGTTGTGCTTTGAGTGGACACAAGATGGCGCTACACAACGCGGTACCCCGGGGTACAACGGTACCCCGGGGTACCGCGTGTGTCATCATATGTGCTAAGAGCATAGTTCTGACAACTAGAACAGGACCTGTTTCAGAAATGGTTGCAATCGATTGTAAAGTTGCAATTAATTGCAACTTTACAATCGATTGCAACTCTTTTCTGCAACAGGGCCATAATCACCTCTTCACATTAGCCCAAGTAATTGATTAGTGAAGTAGTATTTAAAGAATATAGATGGCAAATTCTCGACTTTGTTGAGTTAAAAAATAAACGCTGAAAGTTCCATGCAAAAATTCCACAAAAAATCCAGTCTGTGAGCCAACCTTAGCCTTGGTACAAAGAATGACGTCACTTTTGGATTGCTTTATGCAGCTTTCCATGTGCAGATTGGTTTTGTTGTGAGTTATATTTTAGCATTTGATTGCTAAAGTTTTATGTCAGCTCTTTATTTACACAGATCTATGGGTTATCATATAATTCACATTGTCCAGGATGAAAGCAACTATCAAAAGTTTCAGGGGTCTCTCCCAAACATTGATGTTGAGCTTTAAGGTACCTTTAACATTTTCTTGTGGATTAAAAACCAGAGGGTAAAAGAGGAGAAAAGGTGGTTTAGCTCCAAGACAAGATACATTATGGGTCCCTTGGGTGAGGAGAGGCGCAGACGGGTTCATGTCATTGGGTGAAAAGGCTCTAAGTCACTTTTTGTACATCATACATAATCATGTTTGAAGTTTTAGATCTCTGTAGAAACCCAATTTAGCTTTCATTTGTTACCTCCGCCAACAAAGTGGCAGGAGGTTATGCTTTCTGTTCCATTTGTGTTTATGTTGTTTGTTTGTGAACAGTCATCTGTGCACAATTTTGCTTATATCTCAACTATTTTTTAAGGAAGCTTACTGTCCTAGAATAGAACCCATTAACATTTCATGGTCAAAGGTCAAGGTTAAGGTCGGAAAATAAGTAAAATTTACATATTTTGCCATAGTCTTCAGTATTGGCAGAGGTATATAGGCACTCCCCGAGTGCTACATTGAATTTTTTTTTTCTTCAAAATTTATATTCCCCAAATTATAAATTATTACTATCTGAAAATTTGGACTCAGATAGAGGATGTGGTTGTATCAACCTTCAAAGTGGTATGCAGAGCTATTATTTTATATCCCAAATCTGTTTAAAGCCCTTCTATCCCAACAATAAATAATAGTTTTCTTATGTACATGGAAACATATTTTTAACTCTTTCAGAACAAGTCCCCCAGAATACACTTGCTTGGCTTGGGTCTGTGGAAAATACTAAATCAAATAGTCTTGAAAGAGTTATTATGTTATATATAGTTCATTGCAATACTTTTCTCTAATGGTTTTTTAGCCTGAGGGGGACATTATCCCTTAATATTTTCATGATAGTTATTCTCATTTGGCTGCTAAAAGCTTCAAGTGAACATTGAAGTGAAATTGTGGTAAAAAGCTAAACAAACGCTTCAAATGGGTAACAATATACCATAATGTCTGGCTTTTAGATAGATAGATAGATATATCATTTTTTTAAATGAACACATAAAATAAACAAGACTGTAGTCCGAGGACTAAAGTGCCTTGCGTACAACACAAATATATAAACATACATGCATAAATATAATACAACGCAATACAAATATTACTTAACATCAAAATACAACCAAATAATAAATATTTATAAATGTATTTGGCAAGATAAGCACAAACATGGTAGCCTACAGATTTGATTATTATAATATATGTGTATCCTCATTAATTTTAATTTTAATTTTAATCTAACAATGATAAAGAACAAAAAAGTTTTAAAGTTTTAAAGTTTATAAGCTCACAATCAAACACCATATATAGAGAATATTGCAAAAATGATTTGTTTTTTTTAAATCATGCATGATAATGGGCCACATTAATAGAAATGTCAGTTTAATAATTAATGTGGCTAAGATTTTGATAAAAATTGGCTGATATTTTCATTACCTAACTACAGTAACTGCTGGACTCATCTCCATAATGAAATGATACCACCCTAGCAAATCAAAAGCTAGTATTTCAACCCATGCAGGCTAGGCCGTAGGGTGTATAGAGATTTTATATATAGCAAAATCAAACCGGCTTCAATGGATTAACATTTTCTTATATTTATAGTAAATCGCCCAGTATCTCTTAATGTTATTGCATGAAATTTTGCCTTATTTATTTTGTATATTTTCCCGATATTTTGTCCGCTTTTCTTGCAAATCAAATATTAACTTTAAAATATGATGCGGGTCATAAAACTTTGCTTGATTTATTTGTTTTTTCTGGCAAATCAATAATTTAGTTGAAATACAATGCGGGTCGCAATTTCATCAGGACCATGAAATATTCAGAGGCAATTATTTTCTGAATGGGATCTAGTAGTTGGGCACTTTATTACAGAATGTCACTACCCAATTTGTCCAGACAGGCAGAATACATCATCTTTAACCCATTCAGGACTGGTCCTGAACATACTAAGGGTCTGGTCTATGGAGAATACATGTTATACAAAAATCAATCAGGCCCGAAGGGCTTAAAGATAAATTCAAGATTAAAGGTTAATACACAGGTTAAAAATACTATGATAGCCCTATTCACTTGTTGAGTTGATGAGTACAGTTTGTTTATACCAAAAGGGTCACAATTCACCACTACCATTAAATATTCAGAAAAAATAAATACAAATGTTCAGAGAGGCTTCTTCATTAATTAAACTGCCACTACCCACTGTGACCATTCAGGCAGAGAAATAAAATTATCATTAATGTATTAATGGCCAATTATGGTAAGATTTAATGTGAAGGATCTTCTCAATGCCCATGAGCCGCTTGGAAGGAATGCTCCCCTGGGAGTGGAGATGGTGCACACAATGTGTGCTGGCTTGCATTGTACCCCATGACCGGGGTAATAATAGTGTTAAGCGCTTAAAGATGATGTTGTATCATATTGGCTGCTATATAAATCAAACCTATTTTGCACATTACGCTGCATGAAATACTATACCTTGACCATTGTTTATACAAGGAAGGACAGCGACATGAAATATTGAGTGAAGCAAATATTTTCTGAGATGCTTCTTCATTAATCAACCACTATCTACTGTGACTAGTCAGGCAGAAAATAATAATCATAATTATTTTAATTATAATCATAATTATAATGATTATCATTATGTCAAAATTATCCAACTATGGTAACAATTGTGCACATTACATTATGATGAAATACAATACCTTGACCATTATTTATACAAGGAAGGGTAGCGACATGAAATATCCAAAGAGGCAATTATTTTCTGAACTAGCCACTGGCCACCATGCCTAGGACTATATAAACATTGATACATCACCTTGAAAACATATATCATGCTGACATATTCTGTTATTTTGATCCTTGTAAATTGTAGAAGGTTGGTTTTAAAGTCACCAGAATCATGCAATATTCAGAGAAGCAATTACTTTCTGTGACGCTCCAGTAGGCAAACTAGTCACTGGCCACCATGAGTAGTGAGGCAGAAGACATTAAAGGGATCTAGTAACTTTGTTGACATGTGCAAAAAGCGATGAGTGGTTGATACAATGTATATTATTGTTATCTCATATGTCCACAGGGTATTGTGCGAAAAATTCAAGTCAAATGGACATTGCATGGCCAAGTAATGAGCAAAAATGCAAAGTGATATTCAATAACTCACTGCACTCACTTTGTACTACTTCGATCGTACATATCTTTGTAACGAAAGGGAAATTTGAAAAACCGAAACCTGTCCCGTGATTTTATTGTTAATACGAATATAACAAGGTATGAGGGAACCGCTAGAATGAAAAATTTATTTTGAGGATTTGGACAATGTTACTAAGTCCCTTTAAGAGTCAAAAGGTAAACACATGCAACTTGCACAAGTAACCTGTGGTAAACCCATGCATGCACTCAACTGATGAAGGGCACTTAAATTTGAAAGACCAGGGGGTGTTTCACAAAGATCTTAAGTTGAACTTAGAAACTATGGAAAGCCGTAATTTTGTAAAATTTCTTTTAAAAGGCATAAAATGTTGATTTAAATCATTGATATTTTCTATTATCAAGGGAATTTCATGTGTTTGATGTAACATTTATGAAAAGTCTAAAATACTTGAATTTTTGCTTTTGAATATATTTTATTCCAAGGCTACGAATGGCTTTCCATAATTTTTATGTCCAACTTAGAGTTAAGTTCAACTTAGGATATACATTGACAAATACATTATTGATGAGCATTTGTTGTTGCTGTGTCTTAATCTTTGTAAAGGAGTATCAAAACTTGAATGGCGCCATAAAATATTCAAGAAAACAGTTAACTCTGAGAGGCCTATATAATGACAGATTGGCATAGCACAAAATCATCAAAATATATAGGCAAAAGAAACCGCATGGTTAGACCCATTAGACCCATGGGTGCTTCTAGTCAGAAACATACATTATGTATTTTGCCATTTGATCCTGGTTTATAGAAGGTTGGTCCCAAAGTCACCAGAATAATGAAATATTCAGGAAAGCAATTTTCAGAGAGGCTTTATAGTAAATAGCCTCTGTCCACCATGCCTTGTCATGCATAAGGCAAAAAAAAGAGACAAATAAAACAAAAGGAAACTCATAGTATCCCATTGGATGCACCCCAAAAGAAGGGACAATAAACCCATACATTGACAACATATTTTAGGTTTATGAGTCTTTATGAAAGTCTGGTCCCATTTATCCACTCATGTACTTACATGTATTATTGTTATATTGATGTAATTTGTATGTTTGGACAATAAAAACATCAAACCCAAACTCAAACTTTATATATACTTCGCACAAAAAGTTCCGCAATCGAGGTTTGTGCATTAATAACTTTTCTATTAGGTTATTACCATTGATAAATTTGGTATCATTGGAAAGCTTGAATTCTCCCCTTTACATTTATATAACATTTGCTATGAGTATTTCATCATGGAATGTGCATTGCATCCAAATGTAGGGCAAAGTCAAAAGTGAAATGTTGCAAAATGCACTGATTCTGTCAAAAAGGGCCTTCCTTTTGTTTGAAGATTAAAATGTGGCTTGAATGCCTGTTACGTTATTACCATTCATAAATTTGGTATCATTGGAAAGCGTGAATCCTCCTCTTTACATTGATATAACATTTGCTATGGATATTTTATCATGGAATGTGCATTACATCCGAATGTAGGGCAAAGTAAAAAATTAAATGTTGCAAAATCACTGATTTTGTCAACAGTGTGCCTTCCTTTTGTTTGAAGATTAAAACGTGGCTTGAATGCATGACCACCTCACCCCCATTCAAGCCAAGGAAGGCACTCTGTTGACAAAATCAGTGCATTTTGCAACATTTCACTTTTGACTTTGCCCTACATTTGGATGCAATGCACATTCCATGATCAAATATTCATAGCAAATGTTATATTAATGTAAAGAGGAGGATTCACGCTTTCCAATGATACCAAATTTATGAATGGTAATAGCGTAATAAAACAGTTATTAATGTGCAAACCTCGATTGCAGAACTTTTTGTGCGAGGTATATTATAACTACTATGACATTTACCAAAATGCTCCATGTTGAGTGGCAGTTTCCATAGTACAATAATTGGATATTTACAACAATTTAACATGTTTTTTTTTGGAACAGGGCCCAGTTGTAATTTAATTCATGTTTCCAGCTGTTCCAACTCCTTGAGTGCTATTGTTGCATATATTTTCACACTACACAACATGCACACAAATGATGTAGAGCTGTAAAATCTCTGGCACTCAAAGTGTTTATAAAACACTGCAAAAATATCCATATATATCTTTTTCTATGTTGAGCCTGAATACACTGGTAAAAAAGCTGGATAAGATGGATTACTTCAAATAGTGTCTAGACTCTGGCTGTTTTAATTTGGCTGTATTTCAGCCTGGAAAGCCCCTCACACACAGACTGTTCTTATTGGGTGCTGACGATGGCTAACTCCAGTATAGAGCTGAAGCAAAGCATAAATATGGCAGTGCTTGAGATAAGCACATGCCAGCTGGCCTGCGACCACTAAAAATTTGCTTTTTGGCCCCAAAATTTGCATTGATGCTCAATTCTACTGGCATCTAGAATTTGTAAAATCTTGTATTTAATTGCCCAACAAGACAAACTACATGTAGTTAATTTCTAGCACTGCATACGGAGTAACATGCCCCAAATTAATTATAAACTTTCTGTTGAGAGCAAAAGTAAATCACCTGTTCTGTAATTGTATTAATTAATCATAAGTAAATTAGTAGACTTTTTGTACAGGAGTAATATCACCCATAGAAAGTATCAAAGCGAATCTAGCTCCCGTATGTCTGGATACCGACAACAGATATTCGGAATTGCTACAAGTTATGTTCGGCAACCAACCTCATGTTTGTGTGACTGGGGCTTTTGTCTCATGGGGTAGCACAGGCTGCAGGGTATACAAGTAAGAACAAATTTGCATCAAAACTATGATATTTATACCTCAATATAATGATTCTGGGAAAAATACATTACAGGCCTGCACATTGGGAGGCATCAATCATTTATGACAAATTTAAATAACAAAGTGTGAAAGAGAACAGTAGAAAATATAACTTATTTTAATTTCTGTATTTAACACGAGTACTCCTAGCTATGTAGACCAGCTGAAGAGTTGTTGGGGGACAGTCCTGAATGGGTTAATTTGATTGTATATATGGTGTGCTACATTGCATTCTTCTCCTCCATTGCACCTACATGTATTTAACCCTCTCAAGACCATTTCATTCTGGTCATCCTCCATCGACCTAAACCTGGGACCGATTTAGGTCCAATCCAGGGTCCCTTATAAAAGTGAAACCAGTAAAGTGTCTAACTCCACGAAAATTACTTGGAGCTTCCACATTTCTCTTCTACCGTGTTGTTTGGCTTATGGTAAGAGAAGAATAAAGTAGGGTTAGATTTTGTTAAATGCCCCTTTAGTATGACGATATCTATCATTGATAATCATTCAGCTCAATAGCGTTAATGAACGGTCATAAACCTCATACACGTTATACAGTAATTCGTTGTAAAAGCTGATGCAAATTTTCACTTTTTTAACCAGGAAAGCAGTGTTCCTTTTCAATGAAACTTTCACACATCATTCGGACATATCTTATAATGATTTTGGTCTAGGATTGTAGTCTCAAATGTAATTTTTGGGCAATATCTGACACTTTACAGGTGCACCTTTAATTTAAAGTAAAGTTTTGCAATATGTCAGCAGACACTCTTGGCACACTGTTATCATCATTCCCCTCATCAGGTCATCTGGGCACGTTTCAAACCTGCACAATGTTTGTTTTGAACCAAATCTTTTTTGGGTGCTCTGCAACTTTTAGTGCAGATGTTGCCTAAATGTATTGAATATCCTAGAGCTTCTGAAGTATAAACAATTAAACATGTCTGTTCCAAACCAAAGTTTTGGACAGATCCATAACTTTTAGCATAGGTGTAGATACATGCCCAGATAACAATGCTACGTTGGCCCAACGTAGTCTATAGTCGGCACCGTCGCGGTTGGCAAAACAACGTTGAGCCAACGTTGGCCTAAGGTAAATATGCAACCAAATTTTTGCAGTCGGAGAGCTGACGTTAAGACAACGTTACGCCAACGTTTTCTGTTGACTTTTGGCAAACTGGTCGGCAAATGTACGTTGAAACAACGTTGGGTGATAGTTGGACGAACAATCATAATTCTTTGGTCGAAAAACAAACGTTGGGCCAACGTTTCGCCTACTGCGACATTTTGTTGATGAGTGGCGTTGGATATTTGTTGGCTAGTTGACGTCGTACCAACGTTTGGCAAACAACCACATGTCGACGGTGGGCAGGCTAACGTTTAACCAACGTTTCGCCTACTACGACACTGTGTCAATGACTTGCGTTGGATATTGGTTGGCTCGTTAACGTCAGACCAACGTTTAATACATAACCACATTTCGACGGTAGGATAGTCAACGTTCGGCCAACGTTTCGCCGACTACAACGTTCTGTTAATGAGCGACGTTGGATATTGGTTGGCTAGCTGACGTCAAGCCAACCTTTAACAAACAACCACATTTCGACGGTGGGGAAGCCAACGTTAGACCAACGTTTCGCCGACTACAACATTTTGTAAATAAGCGACGTTGGATATTGGTTGGCTAGCTGACGTCAAACCAACCTTTAACAAACAACCACATTTCGACATCGGGCAAGCCAACGTTGGGCCAACGTTTCGCCTACTACAACATTCGGTCAATGAGCGACGTTGGAAATTGGTTGGCTAGCTGACGTCAAACCAACCTTTAACAAACAACCATATTTCAACGGTAGGATAGTCAACGTTGGGCCAACGTTTCGCCGACAACAACATTCTGTAAATGAGCGACGTTGGATTTTGGTTGGCTAGCTGACGTCAAACCAACGTTTGACAAACAACCACATTTCAACAGAAGGCAAGCCAACGTTAGGCCAACGTTTGGCCTACGAAAATATTCGGTCAATGAGCGACGTTGGAAATTGGTTGGCTAGCTGACGTCAAACCAACCTTTAACAAACAACCACATTTCGACGGTAGGCAAGCCAACGTTAGGCCAACGTTTCGCCTGCATAAACATTCTGTAAATGAGCGACGTTGGATATTGGTTGGCTAGCTGACGTTAAACCAACCTTTAACAAACAACAACATTTCGACGGTGGGCAAGTCAACGTTAGGCCAACGTTTCGCCTACTACAACATTCTGTAAATGAGCGACGTTGGATATTGGTTGGCTAGCTGACGTCAAACCAACCTTTAACAAACAACCACATTTCGACATCGGGCAAGCCAACGTTGGGCCAACGTTTCGCCTACTACAACATTCTGTTAATGAGCGACGTTGGATATTGGTTGGCTAGCTGACGTCAAACCAACCTTTAACAAACAACCACATTTCGACGTCCGGCAAGCCAACGTTGGGCCAACGTTTCGCCTACTACAACATTCTGTTAATGAGCGACGTTGGATATTGGTTGGCTAGCTGACGTCAAACCAACCTTTAACAAACAACCACATTTTGACGGTGGGCCAGCCAACGTTAGGCCAACGTTTCGCCTACCTATTCGGTCAATGAGCGGCGTTGGATAGTGGTTGGCTAGTTGACGTCAAACCAACATTTGACAAACAACCACATTTCGACACTGTAGGCAAGCCAACGTTGGGCCACCGTTTCACCTACTACAACATTTAATCAATGAGTGGTGTTGGAAATTGGTTGGCTAATTGACGTCAGACTTCTTATTATACTTATTATTCATTATAACATTTTCTCTCAATTTTACACTTTTTAAATCGAAATTATTCAAATTTACACATTGCCGTGTAATCGCTGGAATCGGTCTTTCAAACTCCTAATTAAAGGCGTAGTTGAGTTTTGGTAGAGAGGGCGCTAGACTAATTTTTTTTGTGAGATAATGAAAAACTGAGTGTAAAATTTGAAAGAGCATACTAATTACTATCTAAATAATACAATCATCTTTGTTTGATCAAAATCTGTTCAGAAACGGCTGAAATATCCATAAACGTAACATTTTGTAATAAAGCTGGGGCCCCCGGTTTATTAGAGAATTTTGAACCAGCCGTTAAAAATTCAAAAAAATGCTTCCTCTTTTCAAAAAGTTACAAAAAAGGTATGTTGATAGTTGTTGGTTATTTCTCTATCTAATTCTATCTAATCACTATTTCAACAAAACATCACATGCACACTATTTTATTCAAAATGGTTGAAACCGATGAGTTTTTAGAAGGCGCCCTCTTACGTTTTAACGGCTCTTTTTGAATGATAACATGGTCTTTTACTACGTCATTTGGAATTTTGTGTTCCTTTCTAGTTATAACTATTAGTTTGCAATGTAATGATGTAGGTTTTGGTTACTAAAATTCAGTTTCACCCAAACTGTACTCTCCTTACCAGAAATCAACTATCCCTTTAAGTTCATAAATATACGCATAAGCTTTCGTGAATAGTCTCCCGAGTACATTCATTACGGGCACTACCCAGCAAACACAAAACTTTACAAAACGTTTTAATTAGGTCACGTATTCGTCTTTAATCAACGTTTACAAAACGTTTTTTTTTATTAGGTCACGTAGGTCTTCTTCCTTAATCAACGTTTAAAAAACGTTCTTAGAACGTTTCCAGCGTCCGACAGGCTATATGCTGGTACTTGCAGTTGAAATCAAATACATGAAAGTTTTTTTTTTCTTTTTTCTAACGTTTAAACAACAATTTAAAAACGTCCATTTGGACGCAACACTGCAACACAGCAACATTGTTCCCTACAATTAGTTCATGAAATTCGCATACATCCCACTCGGTGCTCGTGGTCAAGGCATATTTATCCGTTTTATCCGATTACATGTGGAGTTTCAAAATGATCTGTAGTGGAACCAGCGTTTTTCCTCATATTTTATACAAAAGATTTCCAAACCTACTGTATTATTTGCATTTGGGATTGTTTGCAGATGATTCTAGCCAGTTTCGCACTTTTTAGAGAGGATTTACACATATATTTAAATGTAATGAGGTCAAATATTGGGATATTGACGCGTTATAGGTGTAAAGAAAATATATTAGACCGAATTCATATTGTCTATATAAAAATCGTTACCGAGAAAATAGTTTTTTGGTATCAAGGTATTAAAGGATAGTTGCGTTGGGTTTTGGTATAGAGGGTGCTACATACAATATGTGTGTGATATAATCAAACACGGAGTACTGTATCAAATTTGAAAGAGCATACAATTGTAATGACAGAATAAACTATAATTTGATCAAAATTGGTTCAGAAATGCCTGAGATATCCATTAACATAACATTTTAAAATTGTAGGGAACACAAAATATAACTTTGAACCGGCCGCTAACAAATTAAAAAATTGCTTCTCCTTTTTAAAAAGGTACTATAGTAAAGATGTGTTTAAATAATCGTTGATTATCTCTCTATCTAATCACTATTTCAACAAATCATGACATGCACAACATTTTATTTGTAAATGTTAAGACCAATAGGTTTTTAAAGAGCGTCCTCTTGAGTTTTAATGTCTCTTTTTTTAATGCTGAACATGCTTTTTACTCAGTAATGTGTTGTGTTATTCCTTTCGAACATGGTGAAGTAAGTTATAACTGTTAGTTTGTAATGTAATGATGCAGGTTTTAGTTACCAAAACTCGGGTTAACCAATGCTGAACTCTCTTTACCAGAAGTGGACTGTACTTCATTTGTAGTAATATAGATACGAATATGACGAACAAATGATTGAACCACTGCTATATATTTCACTGGGAAATTGATTAACAAAATGCAAGATAGCTAAATCAAGACAGGTATAGGGAAACAGTCCATTTCATACATTGGGGGAGTAATTTTAAATGAACCTCCATGCGACTTAAAATGTACAATGTCACGATACGGATTTCGTAAATTGTATAATATATTATATAATACTTAAAATATATTTTAATTATGTGCTACCAACAATGTATGAAAACCTTTTTGGAACATTTTGGATTGTTGTAATATTATCGATAATATAATGTACATTATATACTTGTATTGTTTATAGTTGTTCAAGGGCTAGTTGTGACTAACATACTATGCAATGTCTGTCCTTTTTAATAAATGAGGGGAAATTGTGAAATATTGTACCTTACATGTATATTATGATTTTGTTAAATTTGTAAATTGCTATCGGGGTTCATGATCGATTATAAACGATCATAATAGTGGACAGAAAAATTCCTATTTTTGCTATTATTTGAATTGAAAACAGTGTTATCATGTCTTTGTTTTCTATATAATTTGTTGTAATATTATCGATAATATAATGTGCGGTATACACTTGTATTGCTTATATATATAGTTGTTGAAGGGCTAGTTTTGAATAATATACTATGCAATATGTCTATCCTTTTTGATAAATGACGGGAAATATTGTACATTATATGATGCTGTTGCATTGGTAAATTAATACAATTAAATTAAATGTTATTAACAAAATATTCGCGGTGCAAAGCCCCTCTGCACAGCCCCCTCTTTATTAACTTTGATACACCTATTAATTAGTAATTTATGATCGGTAAAGGTTCGTTCCGCAATCGATCCCAATGCGTCGTAAGTGGGCCGACAATGGGTGATTTCAAGTATGGTCTTTAAGGCCGGTGTTAGTGTTTATTACACACAAACGCCAGTTTGATAAACACTAACACCAGCCCTAAACACCATACTTGAAATCACCCATTGGGCCAACGCAGAATTGCTATCGGGGTTCATGATCGATTATAAACGATCATAATTTAGTGAACAGAAAAATTCCTATTTTTGCTATTATTTGTATTGAAAACAGTGTTATCATGTCCTTGTTTTTCTATATAATTTATAAAACTATAAATGACACCTGAATAATAGTCTTATGAATAATGATTCAAAGGCTGATTATTTTATAATCTACTCTCGGCAATTACTAACTACAACAAATGTACATAGTATGTATGAGGATATATATACTAAGTCGATTGCATTAAATATTGTGAAGACGATAGGATAGGATAGGGTATGATACGTTTAGGATTAGGTTTAAGATATAGGATATATAGGACTTAGCGTTTGAATGATGGAAGGGTAGAATATGTAACACCATGCAAGCCTACTAATCTTTTTTTTTTTAAGTGTTCGTATTGTAGGTTGGCTCACGGTTGGCTCAAGGTTGGTTCAATGTTGGCCCAAGGTTGGCTAACAGTTGGCCCAAGGTTGGGTAAACGTTGGCCCGATGTCATAATTAGCCAACTGAAAGGTTGGGCAAGGGTTGGGAAAACGTTGGCCCAACACTTGTACGACGTTGGCTTGTTGGGTTGGGCCAACGAGGGCCCAGCGGCAAGAATGACGTGGGCAAAACGTCACGTTTTAACGTTGGCCCGACATTGACTTATATAGTCGTATTAACGTTGGGGTTTAGTCGGCTCAATGTTGGCTTGACGTCAGAAATAGCAAAATAAATGGTTGGGCAAACGTTGGCTCAACGTTGGCAATTGACGTTGGCGTATGGGGGTTGGGCCAACGAGGGCCCAGCGGCAAGAATGACGTGGGCTAGACGTCACGTTTTGACGTTGGCCCAACATGACCGCCTACATTGGGCCAACGATGGGCCAACGTAGCATTGTTATCTGGGTGGGGGTATTTTACAAAGATTCATAGTTGAGCTAACTATTATGGAAAGCCATTTGTTTATTTGTAAAATTGTTTGAGATCAGTTCTTTTAAAAGTCGTACAGTTTGATTGAAATCAGTATTATTTGTTATTATCAAGGAGCCTTGAAGTTATTGATATAAATTATTATAGAGCACCAGTCGAGCTTCAAATACTTTTTTTTTTGTTGCTTTTGAATATGTTTTATTCCAAGGCTACAAATGGCTTTCCATAATTGTTAGGTCCAACTTTAGAGTTTAGTTAAACTTAGAATCGTTGTGAAACACCCCCTTTGTCTGACAGTATCTGGAGGGAGATGGATGGAAAGCTTGAAAGGGTTTCATCTCTCATTGTCCATGTTCCTTTCATTACATAAGTCTAGACTATTTCAAGCTAAACCCATTGTCTCCTTTAGATACATCCATTCCCATAGAGTCAATACATAATCTCTTAAGTTCTTTTTGGCAATGGGTTAATATGTATATTTTCCCAACAGTCTGATAGCTTTAGGGGAAAGAGAATAATTGCTTTCCCCTGAGTATTCGTTCTGTGACATTCCATCATCATTGACATTTGCTGTGACACTTTTTACAGAGAAAATCAAGCTTTTTTTCTTACATTACATTCATGCGCATACATTTGTTTAAATATCTCTTTTCAAACAGGGGCAGAAATAAGTTTGAACCCTGGGAATGTCTGCCCTCCACATCCGCAATTTTGTGACACTTTTCCAACAAAACAAATCCAACTTGCTTTTCATCGCATGAGCTAAATATTTTGTAATGTATGCTCTGTTGCTTGGCTCTGAGACTATAAACTTGCCCACCTCAATGAAAACTTGGTTAATTTTTTGGAGGAAACTACAAATAAAAAAACACAATCCAACTTTGTTGTCATTCACGAGCAGGCTTTCTGGCAATGACCTTGCTTATGGGACAAGAAGGTCAGTCCATCTGGGAAATATTGTCTTCCTCGATCACTAAATTTCTCCTGACACTGAAAAACAATCCTCTGAAATCGACAGCCAGGCAATGAACACTTGGCATGTTTTTTCAAATATATTCATCATTGAGAGATAAGTGGGTCCTTCTTAAGCCTGCGTCACAAATCCAACGGTCCCCGGCTGAATTTATAGATTTCCAGAGAGTCGCCAAATTTCAAATTCGCCAGGGAGTCGAGCGTATTCTTCGGTTTCAATCTACCCTGTCACATATTGGACGGGGCTCGGGAGAACCCTTTGAACATCAGTGTTCAGAAATCCGGCGCCCGTCAGTAAACAAAAGAAGTCAGGCGAAAATCACTGAATTGGGAGCAGGTTTCTGTGCCCTGCGAACGTCGGCCCACCCCTAAGAAACGCGGCGGTACCTGCATTGATTGAGCAGACACCGGCCGTATTCCTGGCAAAAATGCCCTTATGAGCTTGCAGAGAAGTCGGGCGGGCTCCAATTTGGATATGTGACGGCCCCTTTAGGACCTCTGCTCTTCTGAATATTTATGTTTGACAGTGGCCAAGCTTAGGGGGAAGGGAAGATCTCAATATTAGCGGACAAAGTAACAATGTGCGCTACGAGAAAATGACACAAAATAAATATCAAACATCGCGTTAAAAATGAGAACACGCAAACAAACTAATTGCTGATAAAAACGAAACGAAACTTGTCTGGAAAAGGTAATTAAATAGTTCTTAATATTAGCGGACAAAGTAACAATGTGCGCTACAAGAAAATGACACAAAATAAATCTCAAACTTCACGTTTTATCATTGCAAAATAAGAAGACGCAATCAAACTAATTGCTGATGAAAACGAAACGAAACTTGTCTGGAAAAGGTAATGAATAGATCTCAATATAAGCGGACAAAGTAACAATGTGCGCTACGAGAAAATGACACAAAATAAATCTCAAACATCGCGTTAAAAATAAGAACACGCAATCAAACTAATTGCTGATGAAAACGAAAATAAATTTGTCTGGAAAAGGTAATTAAATAGATCTTAATATTAGCGGACAAAGTAACAATGTGCGCTACGAGAAAATGACACAAAATAAATCGCAAACATCGCGTTAAAAATAAGAACACGCAATCAAACTAATTGCTGATGAAAACGAAAAGAAATTTGTCTGGAAAAGGTAATTAAATAGATCGTAATATTAGCGGACAAAGTAACAATGTGCGCTACGAGAAAATGACACAAAATAAATCTCAAACTTCACGTTTTATCATTGCAAAATAAGAAGACGCAATCAAACTAATTGCTGATGAAAACGAAACGAAACTTGTCTGGAAAAGGTAATGAATATATCTCAATATAAGCGGACAAAGCAACAATGTGCGCTACGAGAAAATGACACAAAATAAATCTCAAACATCGCGTTAAAAATAAGAACACGCAATCAAACTAATTGCTGATGAAAACTAAACGAAATTTGTCTGGAAAAGGTAATGAATAGATCTCATCAATATTAGCGGACAAAGTAACAATGTGCGCTACGATAAAATGACACAAAATAAATCTCAAACATCGCGTTAAAAATAAGAACACGCAATCAAACTAATTGCTGATGAAAACGAAACGAAACTTGTCTGGAAAAGGTAATGAATAGATCTCAATATTAGCGGACAAAGTAACAATGTGCGCTACGAGAAAATGACACAAAATAAATATCAAACATCGCGTTAAAAATGAGAACACGCAAACAAACTAATTGCTGATGAAAACGAAACGAAACTTGTCTGGAAAAGGTAATGAATAGATCTCAATATTAGCGGACAAAGTAACAATGTGCGCTACGAGAAAATGACACAAAATAAATATCAAACATCGCGTTAAAAATAAGAACACGCAATCAAACTAATTGCTGATAAAAACGAAACGAAACTTGTCTGGAAAAGGTAATGAATAGATCTCAATATGACAGTGTCATTTTCTCAATGTGCGCTACGAGAAAATGACACAACATAAATCTCAAACATCGCGTTAAAAATAAGAACACGCAATCAAACTAATTGCTGATGAAAACGAAACGAAACTTGTCTGGAAAAGGTAATGAATAGATCTCATTAGCGGACAAAGTAAAAATGTGCGCTACGAGAAAATGAAACAAAATAAATCTCAAACATCGCGTTAAAAATAAGAACACGCAAACAAACTAATTGCTGATGAAAACGAAACGAAACTTGTCTGGAAAAGGTAATGAATAGATCTTAATATTAGCGGACAAAGTAACAATGTGCGCTACGAGAAAATGACACAAAATAAATCTCAAACATCGTGTTAAAAATAAGAACACGACAACAAACTAATTGCTGATGAAAACGAAACGAAACTTGTCTGGAAAAGGTAATGAATAGATCTTAATATTAGCGGACAAAGTAACAATGTGCGCTACGAGAAAATGACACAAATTAAATCTCAAACATCGCGTTAAAAATAAGAACACGCAATCAAACTAATTGCTGATGAAAACGAAACGAAAGTTGTCTGGAAAAGGTAATGAATAGATCTCAATATTAGCGGACAAAGTAACAATGTGCGCTACGAGAAAATGACACAAAATAAATCTCAAACATCGCGTTAAAAATAAGAACACGCAATCAAACTAATTGCTGATGAAAACGAAACGAAACTTGTCTGGAAAAGGTAATGAATAGATCTTAATATTAGCGGACAAAGTAACAATGTGCGCTACGAGAAAATGACACAAAATAAATCTCAAACATCGCGTTTAAAATAAGAACACGCAATCAAACTAATTGCTGATGAAAACGAAACAAAACTTGTCTGGAAAAGGTAATGAATAGATCTCATTAGCGGACAAAGTAAAAATGTGCGCTACGAGAAAATGAAACAAAATAAATCTCAAACATCGCGTTAAAAATAAGAACACGCAATCAAACTAATTGCTGATGAAAACGAAACGAAACTTGTCTGGAAAAGGTAATGAATAGATCTCAATATGACAGTGTCATTTTCTCAATGTGCGCTACGAGAAAATGACACAACATAAATCTCAAACATCGCGTTAAAAATAAGAACACGCAATCAAACTAATTGCTGATGAAAACGAAACGAAACTTGTCTTCCTAACGCGTTAGGGAATTTCCTAACGCGTTAGGGATCTTCCTAACGCGTTAGGGATCTTCCTAACGCGTTAGGGAACTTCCTAACGCGTTAGGGAAATACCTAACGCGTTAGGGAACTTCCTAACGCGTTAGAGAAGGCTAACGCGTTACTAACGCGTTATTTATTTGGGTAACAGTAAACGCGTTAAATCGGTTAGTTTATTTTGACGGATACTGTAGCTAGCAACTTAAATTACCACAGGTTAATTATGCAAAATATTTTGTGATATCCATCAGATTGTAAAAGTAGCCCCCTAAAATAAAAAAATGAATTCTTTCCTTGGGGAGAAGGTGTTCAATTCTCTACACAACTACAAGGTCCCCACACTTTCATTGAAAACAACAGCCTGAAATCACCAAACAACTGTCAATGAAAACTTGGCATGTTTTTGATGTTTTGAGAATATATTCTGCATTGAGGGATAAGTAGCTCCTTCTTAGTATCTGTTTCTAAAAGAGTCCCCTAGCTGATGGGGTAAGAAGGGTATCCGCCCCTATCTGGGAAATCTCGTCTTCAGAAAAAAAAACATCATCTGACATTTTTTTGGGAAAACAACTGTCTGAAATCAACAACCAACTGTCAAAAGAAAGCTTGGCATGTTTTGAAAAAATATTTAGCATTGAGCGAAATAAGTGGTTCCTTCATGGGACTACCCCTCTCCTTTATATCTGTTTTTGACAGTGGCCTCACTATTGTCCTAGTCCCACGGCACCGTTTCTCCTTCGTATCCGACCAAAATGTGGCAAAACGGTCAGTATCTAGCAAATTTTGAAGTTCCATGATGTTTCATTTCATGAGAAACAGAGTTGAATTAAGAATAGATCCTACTAGTCCTTTCCGCAACTTGGTCCGCATCATTTCTTTTCCTGCTAGTACCTTCCAGTTTTCAAACGGATAGGAAACAGAAGGAGAAATGATGCAGTGGGACTAGGTCATTGCGGGAGTAAGAATGTATTTTGGGGAATCTCATCCTTGCCATTGACGATTTCATGACACTTTCAGGGAAAACACTAGCACTAGCTAACCAGAGAGGGGAGGGGGAGGGGGTGTACTAAGGTAAGGTGTTAGACTCATCTCTGGGAAATGTTATCCTCCGTCCTCACTGACAATATTGTGACAATTTAATTAAAATATTTGACATGTTATAAAGGTTATTCTATGTTGAGCAAATGAGTGGGTGGCCCCTTCTTCTGACCACTGGCTCTAATTAACCCATTGAAGATGGTGTGACTTCGCTTTAACCCATTCCCTACGAGTTTATGAAGTCCAGTAGACTTTGTACACAACCCACTCGGTCCCCCGTGGTGAAGGGGTTAATATGCAATCTACATAGATTGCCAGAGGATTTCCAGGACAAGTCCTGAATGTATTGTTTTCAAATAGTGATATATATGAAAGAGGGTAGTCATCTCTTGGGAAATCTTACATAGATACTTTTAGATAGTACCCTTCTCATCTGTCTTTTGGGAAAACTATAAAGAACAGTCGCTAATAACTGACATGTTTTGAAAATATTATTTCGCTGGTTTATATGTACATAAATGAGTCTAAAAATGTATAGTAACACATTGATTGATCTTATATATACCCTTCAGACAACAAACACTTTTATCCTGTCGGACACAATTTGATTTCGAAAGATACCTCTCATACATCAAACACTTGTAATCCTTTTAGGTACAAGTTGGCTTTGGGGGAAAAGATGAATGTGACATCACATCCTCCAGCTAGAGAAAGAAAGCTTTTAACCCTTTGCCTACTAGAATCTGGTGGGCTATGTACAAAGACTATGAGTATTTTTAGAATCTTAGAGGGAAGGGGTTATATAATTCCCAGGATGCACTTTAAGCTCGGTAGAAGCAGCTAACCAGAGCAAAGAAAATCCGACAGAGTAAACATGAATTATTGAAAGGAGAAAGCAGCCTTGCATTCATGTACAGTATGTACTGTAATACATAATGTATGATGACATTTGGATCTTTCGTATCTTGGAGTGTTTTCCATAGAATCTAGCTAAAAATATTCAGTTTGGAGCAGGATAAGTTCAGCTAAAGTAGTTGGAAGTAAAGCAGGGGGGTGTTTCACAAAGATCCTAAGTTGGACTTAAAAAGTATGGAAAGCCGTAATTTTCTATGAAAACAAGTTCTAAAAGCCCTGTTAAAAGGCATTAAATGTTGTTTCAATTCATAAATATGTTTCTATTATCAAAGATATTTCATGTTCTTCATGTCAAATTTATGAAAAGTCTAAAATACTTGCATTTTTGCTTTTGAATATATTTTGTTCCAAGGCTACAAATGGCTTACCATACATTTTAAGTCCAACTTAGAGTTAAGTTCAACTTAGGATCTTTGTGAAACACCCCCTGCTCATACAAGACATAAAGAAATTACATGAATTATTAACCAGTTCAGGACTGATTGATTACGCTATAGCATGCATTCTCCAGAGACCATAGCCCGAGTGTTCTGGGGACCAGTCCTGAATGGGTAAATGAAGATGTGGGGATCTTTTATATCCAGATTTATTCCCAAACTTCCCCAAGTACTTTCTGCTCAATACAATCCTTAGCAGATGAAGTTTAGCTGAAGTAGTGGGGAACAAACAGGCAAGATATACATGTACATTACATGAATTATTTAGAATGGATATTGTGTACATGTTCAGTGAATAATTGAATGATGATGCTTTGCACTTTTATACCCATGAGTATTTACCATATATTCCAGCCAAAATATAAAGTCTTGAAAGGGTGATGAAATTTGTTTGAAGAACCTGAAAAACAGCAGACAAGACGTACAGAAATGACATGAATTATTTAGAATGAATAATTGTGTGCATGTTCAGTGAATAATTGAATGATGATGCTTTGCACTTTTATACCCATGAGTACATATTTACCATATATTCCAGCCAAAATATAAAGTCTTGAAAGGGTGAAATTTGTCTGAAGAACCTGAAAAACAGCACAGACAAGACGTACAGAAATGACATGAATTATTTCGAATGAATAATTGTGTGCATGTTCAGTGAATAATTGAATGATAATGCTTTGCACTTTTATACCCATGAGTATTTACCATATATTCCAGCCAAAATATAAAGTCTTGAAAAGGGTGACAATTTGTCTGAAGAACCTGAAAAACAGCAGACAAAACGTACAGAAATGACATGAATTATTTAGAATGAATAATTGTGTGCATGTTCAGTGAATAATTGAATGATAATGCTTTGCACTTTTATACCCATGAGTATTTACCATATATTCCAGCCAAAATGTAAAGTCTTGAAAAGGGTGAAATTTGTCTGAAGAACCTGAAAAAAAACAGCAGACAAGACATACATGTACATAAATGACATTAATTATTTAGAATGAATAATTGTGTGCATGTTCAGTGAATATTAAAGTAATGATGAGGCTTTGATCTTTTATACCCGTGAGTATTTACTAGATATTCCAGTAAATAAATAAAGTCTTGAAAAGCTAAAATTTGTCTGAGGGACTTAGAATATGAGCGGACAAGATGTACAAAATCGACATGAATTATTTGGAATGGATATTGTGTACATGTTCAGTGAATAATTGAATGATGACACTTTGATCTTTTATACTTGTGAGTGTTTAACAGATATATATTCCAGTCTAAACATTTATGTTCAGGTCTTCAAGGGGTTACATTTAGTAGCTAAAAGAAATACAGCAGACAAGACACAAACAAATATTATGAATTATTTAAAATGGATATTTAATAATTTACAATAGATATTGGATTATTTACAATGGATGCAAGTTCAGTGAATAATTGAATGATGATGCTTCAAACTGTTATACCTTTGAGTATTAAACAGATATTCCATCCCAAAAAGAACCTTTTCCAAGTCTTGGAAAGGTTTAATTTGGCTGAATGAAGTACCTAAGTTACAAAACAGCAGACAAGATGTACAGAAATGACATGAATTATTTAGATTGGGTGCATGTGCAGTGAACGGTTCAGTGATGATGCTTCATTTAAATATTTTATACCTTGGTGGACTTTCCAGATATTAAAGCCCAAAAGTATCCTGTTTAAGTAGTCTTTGACAGGATAAATTTGGCTGAAGTACATGAAAAACAGCTGACAAGGTATGAACTATTTAAAATGGAGATGTGGTGTATGTTCAGTGAATAGATTAATGATAATGTACTATCAATCTTTTTATATCTATGAGTATTTTCCATAAATATCCATATTCCAGACAAAAATATCTCTGCCAGGGGCAGACCTCACTGATCTGGTAGCTGTAGTTGAGAAAAACAAACCTGGAAAACAGCAAAACTTAAAATGAATTATTGGCAATGGAAGGTGGGAGCATGTAACTCTATGAAAAGACAGACAATGATGTTTGGATCTTTTTATACCCTTTATTAAAGAGCATTCTCCATATATCCCATTGCAAAATACTAGGACTGAGTCAAACTGGATATTTTGATATCCGGATATGAGCCGAGTAAAAATGGACGGATATCGGATATATCCGAAATGTAAAAAAAAAAAAAAAAAAACAACATGGAGCTTTGATTTTTGATACTTCAACCATGGTTCAACCGCTGAACGCGTATCCGTTTGGACTCAGCCCTACAAAATACACATCTCCCTGGTACAAACAGTTTAATCTTTTGGATGCCACAGTCAACTGTAGTCTCCTTCGTACTAGATTTCACCATTCCCATAGAGTTAATATAGGGCCAACCAGGTCCTGTAGGCTTTGGGTTAATGTAGATAACAGATACGCATCATCGTCAAATGAATCATATTGATACCCAGACTTGTCATTTTCCTTATTATTCATGTAGATAAATGGGGTTATATAATCATATTCATATGTAAAATTCTCTATAGGACTGGGTCAAATGGAATATTTCAATTGCATTTGGCATTCAGAAGGTTAAAAGCTGAGAAGAACATATGTGACCTTACACCACAAAACGACCAATACGTCTGGGGCAATCATTATGCTGATTTTCACATGGCATAACAGTATAAGTCATTACCTTTAAAATGGTATATAAATTGTCATATTCAGACAAGCCAAACCCTCTGAATATGAGTGCCAAAGATTTGGAAAATGGCTGAAGCAGATTTAAAACAAGGGAGAAACTGGCCAAATCAAAGATTGGCGTCCATTCAAGCGCTGTAATCTGATAATTGTTATTCAATGAAAAAACATATTTAAAATTGATTTCTGACGATCAAAATTTCACAGAAGGTAGATTAAGATACCTTCATTCAGGAAATACAAAAATCTTAAATCTCATATTTAAACCAAATTTGATTATTTTAACTATCTGAGCGACATAACGGTCGTTTTGTGGTGTAAGGTGACATATAGAGTTGATTTGAATTTAAAATGTACAGGGGGTCCATGTTTGTAGCTCTGCGATTAGATCAATGGTGACACCTGGATCTTTTATATACATCTGAGCAGTTGCTCTTTAGCTGCAAATTGATTGAGTGACATGTTATTACGAAGGAGACGGGGCCTGGGGACGAAGGAGAGAAACAGAAATCAAAATTGAATATAAGTGCCTTTCAGAATATGGATTAACAGCAAATATCTGATTTCATATGGTGCGCATGCATGATACACATCAAGTCACAATTGTCATTATACAATGCTAGAAATTAACCTTTTTGCCTTGTGGCCCAGTCGGGCAAGTAAAAACAAGATTGTTCAATTTTGAATGGCCCAAAACCTAAATCTGGTGGGCCCGAAACAAAGAAAAACATAAACGATTCTGTTAAATTTGGTTGCCCGAGCGGACCAGTAGAATTTAGGATCAATGAAATGTGGTGGCCCGGAGCTAATTTTTAGTGGCCCCGGGCCAGCGGGCCTATGCTAATTTCGAGCACTGCATTATAACTTATTTGGGATCATTTGGTTTGATCATGTAGGTAACTGCAAAATAATGTCATCAATGAAATTTGCGTTGATCATGCACAGTGATATATTGTTCAGCAGTGGCGTAGCGATAGGGGTGGGGGGAGGTACGAGGGGCACATGCCCCCCCCCCCATATAATTTGAAAAACCAATAGGAAACATAAGGGGACATTTTGTGAAAAAAACAAAGAAATACACAAGGTGTGCCCCCCAAAATTGAATAAAGAAATAATTATTGATGTTCTTTGTGCTTGGTCATATTATAGATACTATAACCCCGTAAAATTTAAAGATATTATGAATCAATCGCTATGGAATAACTCTCATATTAAAATAGATAGAAAAATAGTTATGTATACAAATTGGTTTGATGCAGGCATTCTGTTTGTAAAAGATATAGTAAATATGGATGGATCATTTAAATTATTTTTGAAATTACAAGAATCTTTACAGTTGAATAATGGATGTTATTTAGAATATTTTGCATTGCTCTCTTGTATAAAAAAGGAATGGAAAAGAACATTGAGAATAGGTGATGTAGAACAAGAAATAGAAGAAGATGGATACACAAAATTTATTAGATCTAAAAAAGTAACAAAGGCCTGTTATGAAAAAATAGTGTCTACATTTTTATACAAATTTATCGAATACAAATCAGTGTGAAAAATGGTCATTTGACTTGAATGTAAATTTGAGAGAGTTAATTCAATGGCAGAATCGATTCGGAATTGTATATTGGGTAACACTAGACACAAAGATTCGTGTATTTCAATTTAAATTTATTCACCGTCGTTTGGCGACGAATGATTATTTATATAAAATAGGTATACACAACTCTCCAGTCTGTAATTTCTGTAAAAAAGAACCACAAAGTTTGTTGCATTTGTTTTGTACATGTTCTAAAGTTAAACAATTTTGGTCAGATATAAATGCTTGGTTATTAAGAAAAAATGTATATACTCAACAGTTCTCATATTTAGACATTTGTTTTGGTTTTGGCGAAAAAACTCACCATTTGACTAATACAATTATATTTTATGCAAAATATTTTATCTATAAAACAAAGTTCGAAGAAAAAAATGTATCCTTTTTACGTTTTACAAAAGAACTTGATTTTCTCCAACACGTAGAATATATAATTGCTTTCAGAAAAGGAAAACAGAATACACACGCAAAAAAGTGGAGACCTCTCATTTAATTTGATATTGATTACTCTTTTGTTCATTTTCAATTGTTTATTCTGAATTGTATTGTTTTTTATATGCAGGTCGAATGTTATAACGATCAACGATTGTAAATTTGTTTTATTTGAAGCAATAAAAAGGAAAAAAAAAAATAATAATAATAATAATTATTATTTATCCCAAATACATTTAAAGAGTACATGAAGACCATGGGAAAAAAAGTGTTATAAATAAAGATGGTACATCTCTTATCATCCTGTAAATGCATAATTAGTTGAAGGTAAGAATAGCTTATTGGATGTAAAATGTATACCTAATATGACAAAGTACATATTTATGCACAGCAAATACATTTACACGAATATACAGTACATACAAATTAAAATACACAATCCTGTAATGTGTATATTTGTTCAACACTTTGTATGCGATTCAATGAATATCGCAGTTTATTTTGCCATGAAAAACGTAAAACCAATTACATTGATACGCGTGGTTTACGGTTAATGTGTGGATATGCATATACGCGTGGTTTGCGGTTAACACTCAATTACATTGAGCGTTCTATAATAGTATTATATTCAGCACTGCAACTATATAGAGCAGTAATTAAATTATAAAGTGTAAAATGTACAACACAATGTAAAATACAAACGCACCAATAATATTTAATTAAACTACCTCACATGTATTGTGCGAGTGTGTTCATTTCTATAATTCCATTTTCATGTACTGGAGACTTTTTCCTGGCATTGCTGGTAGAAAAATATTCAGATGATTTGATTATGTTTATAACATGTATTCTCCATAGACTCCAGTTCGAGGTGTTTCTGGTGTAATATATGTATTTTAGGAATATGCTCACATTTGGAACATTGCCAATACAGTATGTTAATTGTTCAACTTGTCTTGATTGGACTGCAATGTATGTATTCAGGGGCGTAGACAACCGGGGGGATGAGGGGGATGACATGTACAATCATCCCCCCCAGGTTTTAGGGAAGGATATATTTTTTTTGTGTGTATCCATACGAGTGAAAAAGAAAACATTAGTTGTATGCATAGGCGTACCCAGAGGGGGGGGGGGGGGGGTTGGCGGTTCAACCCCCCCCCCCCCTTTGACCCAAAAATGGCTGTAAGGGGGGGTTTTAACCCCCCTTTTCACATTTTAGCTGGTCTCGAGACTACTTTTAAGCTGTCTTGACCGTCTAAAACCTGGTCTCGACCGACTAAAACGTGGTAACAACCGACTAAAACCCGATCTCGGTACCAAAAATTGTCAAAGATCTCCGGTATTGGGTTCGAAAATTGTGAAAGTATTTGGTCTTGACTCTTAGCAACGGAACCCCCCCCCCCCCCCCCCCCCCCACACTGAGAGAGAGATGAATGAACCTGGTCTCGGCCTCGAAAATGTTGAAAGTACTTGGTCTCGGCTTCGAAAAAATGGTACGGACACCCCCCCCCCCCCCCCCCCACACCGAGAGGGGTTTTCAACTTTGAAGGTACTTGGTCTTGGACTCGAAAATTTTGAAAGTACTTGGTCTCGGCTTCAAAAATTGTTTACGGAACCCCCCCCCCCCCCACTGAGAGGGGTTTTCAACTTTGAAGGTACTTGGTCTCGGGCTCGAAAATTTTGAAAGTACTTGGTCTCGACTTCGTAAAAATTTACGGACACCCCCCCCCCCCCCCCCCCCCCCCCCTCACTGAGAGGACTTCCAAGCAATTGCCTTGGTCTCAAAATATTTGGGCAGGTGGTCTCGTCCGCGAACAAATTATTCTTGGTCCGGTGAACTGAACGGCAAATCATCTCCCCCAGGTGTAAGAACCTGTCTACGCCACTGTATGTATTCACCGATGGAATTTAAATATTGTATCAGTTATTTAGTTCATAGCAAAGTTTATTTCAAAATGATGTCGGTTATCTTTATGATATCCAAGTGTTATTAATACTGTGAACATTATTAAAACATGGAAATACCATTGACTTTATGATATACACATATTTAATATCTGGAAAAAAAATCATTTTGCAGAAGAACATGATTGCATTCAAATAAATTGTGTAATGTATTTTATCTTTCCCTTTCAGAAGAAATATGGATACCTTTTAAACAACAAACACAATACAATTTATTCACATACAACTCGTTACAGATTCAAATGGAATGATTAGCATGTCCAAGCAGTCATTTGCTTTGACAGTAAAAGAACGTCTTATTAGGTCACTTCGTGGAGGATAGGAAAAAAATACTATATATTGCAAGCTACTGAAACGATACCCATTATAAATTGGCAAATCCCTCTGCGACTCGGCCTAATTCAAGGTTTTAGGTTCTTGTGTAGATCTTTTTCTAAACTGCTCTTGCATAATTTTGTCATTCCAACAGGCTTGTATTATTGACCTCCATGTAAATAGTATAATCTACAGCAGAGGCAAACAAAAATATGCACGGCCGTTTGTTATTGTGAGATAGATAGATCCAGTGCAATTCTAAGAGATAGCATTGATGCAAAAATAACAACATTATATTGTTTATACAAATATTGTATTTAACAAAGAAAAAATGCATTTATGATACATTGTTTTTGTTATGTTATTTCATTTTATATTCTAGTGTTTTTTATGAAGACAGTTCAAAGAACAACACTATTTTTTTTTTGGTACCGTTGTGTGATATTAAATAGACACTTTGCAAAGCATTGTGTAATTCATAAACAATGCAATTAATTACCACCACTAATGGAACCAACACGACCTCATGTGGTTCTATCCATCCATCAACTTGTATATACATGTATTTATCTGCAAATTAGATTTGCAGCACTATATTCAGTATTCACATGAATTTTCTGTTCTACAGTGGTGACAATTACTTATCCCATCAAGGATGGAGTCCCACATATTTGTGGGTTAGCAGTCCTGCACTACAGCAAAAAGTTATATGAAGTATACAAGGAGAAAGAGCATAGATTTCTCTATTTTTAGAGCCCTATTTTGTTACTCTACCTGCTTTAGTTATTTTTTTAATGATTTTTATTATTGCGTAGAGCGCTATAATTTAGGAAAATCCTTAAATTGGCAACACATTGTGATATTTTAAAAACTGATTTTGTGGCAAAGTCACTTCATATTTGTCTTAAATTGTAATTACTAAATATTTTCCACCTATTTTTATGTCATTAAAAGGTAGAAAAAAATTAGGAAATGACAATTTGTAGAAGAAAATAATGATCAACTTTCCCTTAAAATAGCTCTCGTCCTTGATGGGTTATTGGTAAAGTTATCATAATATATTGAAGTACTAGTAGCATATACCAGCATACTTTTGTATAAAATGGAACACCAGGGACAGTCATAAAATATGGCCTGAACTTTAATCAGCAGGGGAAATCTAACACCCAGTTATGGATGAACACACTAGTGATATATCCAAATATAGCGCATGAGCTACAGAATTGCAACAAATGCATATATCAACCCATGATTAATAATAACCTGTTGTTGAAATTTTGGGTTATTACAAATTTCTCCTTTTATCTCACTTCCTCTATTGTGATCTTATCTCAACAGTTAATATCTCAAATCTCAGCGATTCTATATTTGCTGCCATCTTTAAATCCTACTTTCTCTTGATATATCTATAATTTAACACATTTTATGTTATTAGCACTGCCAGTAATTATTTTTTCTCACTGGTGTTGATTACAATCAACCTTACCCAATCTCATAATATTTCACTTTTGTCTTTTGTAATATGCTTCATTTTCACTGCCTTTAAATTCACTGCTATTTTTTCTCTTGTTTTTTAATGATTTTATTTATCTATCATTACCTATTATTTGTGTCCCTCCCACCCTTATCTCACCTATTCCCAAACTTTCTTTATATATATATATATGCAAAATATAAATCTCCACAAAATCTTATCAATTCCATTCCACCTTCATCTCTATTCACACTTCAATATGTAACTCTTATCTCACAATTCTATATTCTCTCTCCCCTCTCCTGATTTTCTCACTGTTTCCCTGGTTAATTAGATATATCTCAGCAATTCATCTCCACTCGTATACCTCGTTTTAGTCCCGTATCCAATCCATCTGTCGTTAATTCACGACCAGCCTGAATTATGTATTTTTTATGTATTTGTCAAGGGGATTATAACTCTTTTGATGGCAGCTGCACGTAATATCAGCACTGGTGTTTTCCCCTGCTGATTCCCCAACCATTCTAAATATATGTATGCATACAAAATCTTTGTAAGCACCATTTGCAATGCATGAAATTAAAATGTCTGGATACACTTTAGTCAAGCCAAATGTGCATTATATGTTTGTGCAGAATATTTGCATTATGCGGGGTTTTTGTTATTTATTTCATATCGATTACAGCACAACATTCCAAATGATAACAAAATGGATTTCAGTACAAGAGGTTTTAGTACGAAATGCAATAAATGTCATTTTGACTATTTGAATGTAAGCTGCCATTGTATACTACCATTTGTGACCTTACACTTCAAAACGACCAATTAGTTAGGGTTGAAATGATGATTTGAAATGATGTCTTCAAATGACAATTTGCTCTCCACAAATCAGGGTATATTTTTGAAGCTATGATCAGTTGTATCACAAGTATATTTGCTTAATTTTCTTTTCTTAATTTTTCTGCAGCATAATCTCAATTCGACCACAGATTGTCCAAAATTTTACAAAAATGTAGATATTGAATTTTGAAAGTAAACACTTCATCATAGACGCACTTGTGTCTACGTATATATATGCATTGCTCTCGAAGGTAGAGAGATACATGTAAAATACACTGTGTCAATTAATGCATGGAGGTATTGAATTTCAAATTTGTATGTAATATTATTGAGAAAAAAAACAGTGCTTCGTTATTAATAATGATATAAGTGGGTTCATGGAAGCCTGATAAAAAATGCATGTGTATATTGAAATTGCAGTCGGAAGGGATATGAATGATTTAGTTTCTTAACACAGCAAGACCACAGGTCGTGGGGAGTTGTTCATTTCAATTGGTAATACAAAAGGTGGTGCTTTGTGAATAATTTAGTTTCTTACATTTTGAAGCCACCACATTTGGGGCTAACCTATGTAGAACACCTTGTTGGAGTAGGGTTGCATTATACTTGCAAAATAAGGTGTTATATGAATACTTCAGTGACCTGCATTTTAAAGCCACCGGTGCAATGCTAAAACCGCAAAATATTGTTTAGCTGTGTTGCTTGCATTATATATCTGGAATTCATCATTTATTTACAAACCTGTTTTGGATGATACTCCACCTACATTTGCAGGCTGCATACACCAAGGGAACTTTCTAATATTTACATTTTGTCAAGGAACGCAATAACATCTACACAGGCACTACCTCACACAAACACACGCAGACACACATGCACATCCAAACACATGCACATACACAAACACATGCACAAACAAACACACATGCGCACACACAAACACTTATGCATACCCAAACACATGCACATACAAACACATATGCACACACAAACTCAGTATGTACACATGCACAAACACATATATAATTCAGGCATGAACAGTTTCCACGTTTCCGAGATTTACGCTTTTTCTCCAATAAAACAAAACAAAACCAAAAACAATAATAATAAAAATAAAATAATTCTTCTTTTTTTCTTCAAATAATCCTCTCTGCTTGCTGGTAATAATAAAATGTTTACCCAGAGCCTGTTTTATTTTTGTGTTATGCTAAATGGAATCCTCTTACTCCAGAATCTCACAGAATGCACCAGACTGCACGATTCTGAACCCCAAAATTAAAAAATCTCCCCACACCCTCCCCCTGCTCGGTCGGTTTGCTCCCTCGCAGTAGTTCTCAAAAAATGTTCAGTGTTTTTTATGAACAGTACTTTTCATGCCTGATATATGCACACACAAACACATACATACACACACCATCATATTCACATATAAACACACACATACATTTTTGTTTATGATTAGCTTTTTAAATTTTTTCCACTAGCAATTAATTAGCCGCTACCAAAATAGACCCAAGACAAGGACCAGGTACATGTATACAATGATGAATTATCATGATATTAATAAGGTTAATTGTGCATCATCTATCTTGCATTCAATTAATTAGCTGAAACCCTCCGCACAAGAAGAAGGTGAGTAAATAAACAAAAGGTCTAGTCGAATATTCCCACCAATCCAATCGCGCTATTGAGAATGATATTAGGATACAGTAAGATAATATATTCCCCCCCACCCCCCCCCCCCCCCCAAAAAAAAAAAAAAAAAAGAAAAAAAAAAGAAAACAAACGAGAAAACAAAATTAAAATACATACAAGAAATTCTGGCATTAATACATCATGGCAACTATTGGAATTACAATTTATAGGATTAAAAAAAGGTTACTTTTTTGTTTTTACTGGACCTTGTATTAACTCGTAAGGTAATTGCAAAATCTATTAGGGAGAAGGTCAATGGACTCATGACCGCAGACAACAAAACAAACATAATATGACACGGGTCTAGCCAAATTGTCCTAGCCATCCAATCTCATTATGTGAAGATGATAATGAGATATTTAACCCTTTTACCACGGCAATAGAATACTGCTTCAATAGCTATATACGAGATTATTTTACGGACCGGTCGAGTTACCCCACTGGGCGCGCACAAAAGAACCGATCGATATCTGGTTGACCATGGCATTGTATTCGCTTCTATTCAACCTAGCGTGAGTTCGCTGGTCAAGTAGTTCACACAATAGAGGCGATCGATATGCATAGTATAGGGTCAGCGAAGTGAAATTCTATGTGAAAACTATGATTCTGGCTTGTATGTGTTTGTATACGAATATCCTGAAATTAGACTTGTGTATTACCATGATAAAATTGTAATAAAACAATAATCACGCAACTAGAGTCGGGGAAACTTGATATACATGTAGCCAAGGGTTCAATCTTTGTATTCAGCCAAATTATATTGTACTTACAAGATGCATACATGTATGTTTATGCAATTAATATAGCCCTTGCTCGGAACCGAGAAATCTCGGTTCCCGTATATGAGTAGGCGCATCGGGGACCGAGAATTCTCGGTCCCCGTAGTGATCGGGTTAATGGTAATCCCTCTTCACCTACCCTTACCCACCAATTCTTTATAATTAGTAGTAGTACTCCCAGTACATGTTATGTTACTATAATATTGTAGTTAATTAGCTGACTTGTGACTACAAATGTTAAACAAAATATAAAACAAACAAACTAGAAATAGGTCTAGCCCAAAATGCCCAATCTCATTATATGAAGATGATAGAGAGATATTTTGGGACTCGATTTGCATTGGGTGTGAACACTTGCTCGCCTGTGAAATTAATAAGCTGTGAATATGTTTTTGTGTTGCTCAGCGTGAAAATAGCAACGTTTACAGCAGTTAATTAGCTGAATTCTTACTACAAACGTTAAAAAGCAGAAAACAAACAAAGTACAAATACATGTAGGTCTAGCCAAAATAACCAATCTCATCATATGAAGCTGGTCATGTGATATTTTGGGAACTCATAATCCGCCACCAATATTTTTAATCAGTATGTATATTACTATCTTATAGTAAGTAAGCTGACTTCTGTCTGCAAACGTAAAAAAAGAAGAAAAAAAACACACAATAGAAATAGGTCTAGCCAGAATAACCCGAACACCCAATATCAGCTGATAATGAGATATTATTGTGATGATCCATAACTCAGCCCTATGAAGCCACGCAGCCACAATTACCCACTCCTCATCATCTCCCACACTGATTCATTAACACCCATTACATCACATAGGGGTGGTGGAGGATGTTAGATGCGTTGCCCCTGACAACCACAAAGCAGATGCATTGGCTAAATGGTAATGAGACGGCGTGTCTGTGTTTCTGGGTGTGTTTTATGTTTGTATTTGTGTGTCTGTAAGCACCCCCAACCGAGGACATACCCTAAACCTAACCCTATCCAACCACGGACACATTTCCAACCGTGGACCGTCCTCGTTTACTTAACTAGTGCAAAGGATTGCTAATTCATATGCCATTCATATGCGCGCGCATCAAAAATCCGGAAAAATTAACGTGCACCCCGTACGTCCACGGTTGGACGCAGAAAGTCAAACACATACACAATAGTCCTCGGTTGGACGCAGAATATCAATGTGACACATATTAGTGTGTCCACGTTTGCATAGTACAAGGATTTAGGTCCTCGATTGACATGGCTTACAGGTATGTGTGTGTGTGTATGTGTGTATGTGTTTATGTGTATAATGTTAGTATGGAATGTGTATACGTAGCGTGTGTATGTGTTAATGTGCCTGGGTGTTATGTGTTTGTGTATATTGTGTATGTGTGTTTTGTGGTTTTGTTTGCGTGCGTGTGTGTGTATGGGACGGTGTGTTTGTGTGTGTATGGGACGGTGTGTTTGTGTGTGTATGTGTTTTATGTTAGTATGTGATATGTATACATAGTGTGGGTGTGTATCATGTTCATGTGCCTGAGTGTTATGTTTGTGTGTATATGTGTGCGTGTGTAATCACCTCCAAATGGGGACGTAAGTATGACACTGTATATTCAAACCGGGGACGTATCGGAACCGCGGACGGTCCCCTATTTTGTGGACATAGGAGAGTGGTGCAAATTACATGTACTTGCATATAGGGCTATGTTGAAAACTGGGAAAAATTACTATGCACCAATCTACGTCCCCGGTTGCCTGTTAACTGTCACACACAAATTGGGTGTCCCTGGTTTCAACTTGGTCGTCCCCAGTTTCAAATTTGTGTGTCCCCACTTGCATTTTAAATACCACACACAACCGTCCCCGGATGGGGGTGTTAAATAGACTCAAAATTACCGTCCCAGACTTGCACCAATTACAAGTATGCGTGGGTGTATTTGTGTGTGTGCATACATTTTGAGCTGATACCATATGAAGCCAGAGCATATTCCTTTGATGCTGTTTTATTAGCATTAAATCAATACATTATGATGACAGGACATTCAGTCGATAATTTAACAAAAAGTTGTTTTTGTCCCTTCTTAAATTCCATGAAACTCTTGCAAGATACCTGTATCTAGATTCATTATCTAGAAGACTAGACTGTTGAAGAACCTCTACCAATGTTATTAGTGTATATATTTTTTTTATTGAGTCAATATATATAGGGCCTACATTTTTTATTCTAACAATCTTCTTCAGAGGCTAAATGACAAAATGACTCAAAGGTACATATCTCGAAGTACCTTTGCCATTTAGCCTTTTTATTATGCAGGCGTTATTATAGTAGATTAGCAGTTTTTCAGCAGTATTTTGCATCATATATTGTATGATTAATACTTAGCTGTGTAAATGTGCCGATCAGCTTGTAATGCACGCCAGCAAATGTGGAGATTGGCACTCATAGAGCAGAATATAACAATTTGAGGTTGAGATATAGATCACTCTCATTCCATCATTTCTATCATATATATTTTCATAATGATTTTTGTTCTATTTGTGCAATATATACCGATGCAATAAAATCATGTTCATGGTCGTGAATGATGAATATTTGTTCTCCGCGGCTTTCAAATTTCATTACATCGACAAATTAACCTTGGCTTTTTCAATTAATTCATAATTATCTCATGATTGTTGACTTGGGTCATTGTCCCATGTAAACCATGTTCTACATGCTCTTTTCAATAACAACATTTTCATATTTTGTTTAACTATTTGAGTCTGGTAACAGACATTTCCATAGATCATGGCACAATGTATCAGGTATCTAGGAGTCAAGTCTGTTGGTTAAATAGCCAACACCCAACCTGAGAAAGCACAAACTCCATCAGTAATGCAAGGCTCCACAATAACATTTTTTTTCTGGTGGCCTAAATAGCTCAAAGGAATGACGTCATCCCAACCCTGGATATGTAGATGCGACATCATTTATCTGCAAGTTCATTCCTTTAAATTAAGTATAAGACAACAGCCAGTCTGCCTGAAAAATATAAAGCTTCATCGGAAATTGATGAATTGATAGGAGAGAACAGTTGAAGACCCAGTTGGTGATGGGTTAAACCATCACTCATTCAAGTCCCATTCTAAAAAGAGCCCTAAATTAGCCTGAATAAAGAAGAGACGTCCCCGAACCCTGGATGTGTAAATGAGACATGTATGACCTTTCCAAAGACTTCCAAAGTGTAAATTAACTGGGAGAAAGTGTTCTAAAAATGCGCCAAAAGCAGTCGTAAGTAGGGAATGGTGATATATGCTAATTGGTGCGGAGTGGTGCACAGGGGACAGTTGTCAACGCGTCTCCTTCCTTCATCGTGTAATCCCCATAGGGTTTATACCTGGAGCCCCACGTTCTGATAGACAATGGGTTAAAGGGGGATTCAAGCCGTTTTGTATTTGTGAATATTATTTCAGGGTTATTATTTTGTAGATACATGTATGCAGTCAAAATTGGTACCTTTATATATTATATACTTCCATGTCTGCAAAACAAGATATTTTGATAATTTACAAAAAAGAACATTATTTCTAAAGCAACCTGTAAAATGTAAGTGCAACATATTATGGGATCCAGTGTTTGTTCATAGTGAAAGGATAATTTTACCATATTTTCACCAAGAATTGAGGTACTGTTAATGATTTTGCATTATTAGGGAAGGTACGACAACAAAAAAAAGGTTTCCCACATTTCATTTATTTAGGTGCCCTTAAATTTTGAAAAGAAAATTGAACAGGTATTAATTTCAATTTTTACTTTTTTTTAGAAAAGCATATAATACCTTGAGCACTAATTTAGTTTTATATTTCATGAAAAAATATGCCACGGAAATCCTTGACAAAATGTAATTTAATTTCTCTAATACCGCCAGGCAAAGTTGTATTAAAGAAACACGTACGTTTATCTAGCAAATCCAATTATGCTAGCAAGCAGGAAATTGAAACCCTAGGTATTTTGCAAAAAGCCCTTAAATAAAATTTGTTGACATAATGAAAAAGGCATTCACTGATATCCAATGTTTTTGCCCTACTATGGGTCAGATGGCCCTGAAATCTGCATTTTCTTGCATTGTTCACATCTAATATAGATTTTGACTCTTTTAGCTAAATTGCATGTGAATCCATTCCCTTCAAAATTCTGAAATCCCATAGACTTAGTTGTACACTGTACATAGCCCACCGGGTTCCTGTACCTTCATACCCAACAATGTGTGATAGCTCAGCAATATTTTTCAAAGGGTACACTTACAATGTATGGGGATATTTGCTTTTAAACCGGTTTCCTACTAGATTTTGCAATGCCCATAGAGTTGATACAGGGTCCACTAGGTTCCCATAGGCAATGGGTTAACATGTCATATATATATACATAATTTCATGAAGAACAGACACTGCAAACTTATGATGGAAGGATCACAGCGAAGAGGATACAAACCAATTTAATTTGATGCTTGACAGTGGGGGCGAATTGTGATCAAATTGGTTTTAACCAAGTCTTACTTCATGTGTGCTTTTACATACTTACTAGATACCAGAATTTAATATTTTTTATTTTTTATTGATGTGACCTTGCAGCAAGTTGTGAGAATTGGAATTTATTCTCGAAATTTTTGTAGGTTAATTTTTTTATTTGAATTGAATCGATTTAAGGAAGATGAGAACTGGAATAAATTCCTGGAATATGTTACCGTTTTCAATAGACTACATAATATGGTTGTACCTTATGTAGCAGTCAAACCGCCAAACCGACACCAGACCGAACTAATTACAAATTTCCGCTTTATCGGGCACCGAACTGGGGTAAGCAGTCACACACCGACACCAAACCGACAGCACCCCGAATGCCCCTGAACGTCCCCGAACGTCCCCGAATTGTTCGGTCTGGTGTCGGTTTGGGTTCGGTTTGGCAGTGTGACTGCTACACTATGAGAACCATTTTATTTAGTTTGTTTGTTCCGTAATTGATGTAACTCTTGTTATCACTAGTTGGATGGTTTAACATCCTCCTTAACCCCTTGCCTACATGAACCTGATAGGCAATGTACAAAGTCTATGGGGATTACTGAATCTGGAAAGGAATTGGTTAACAAGTTCTAAGGCACCTTCTCAAGGTTTAAAATATGTTGTGTCTGTTTTCAGTGGAACAGGGCTGTGCAACTGGAAACCACTGGTACTTTACCTAAAAATCTGAGTACTTAGAAAACGTGTCAGATGGAAGACTGCATATTTACTCCATTAAATCCTACCTGGAAGTGATCAACTGTCCTTAACCTCTTCAAGACTATTTGTGACCAGCTATATAGCAAAACCCTGCACTTGTCGGTAAAAAATCAAAATATTTTTCATACCATTAGAAAGGCCTCATCACAAGCTTTCATTTGATGCTTGGTTCTAACAAATTGGTCAATAATTGGCGAAGATATGATTGTTTAAATTTTACAATCATAAGTCTTTTACACACCTCATGTGAACTTAAAATGCCCATTTCTTCATAAACCGAATAACCGACAAGTACAGGGTTTTGCTATAGCCGGTCACATTTGACTTTGGTATAATATGCATTTTCCATAGACCATAGCACGAGTATTTTCGGGGGCTGGTCTTGCTACTTGGTAGTTTAATCCTCCTGAATACTCCATAGTAGTTTTAACTGGAGGTGGGTCCGAGAGAGTCACAGTGGTTAGCCCCTAAGGACAGAAGGGTCCTTTAATAGCAAGCGCATTCTGGAATGTATGAAGTGAGGGCTGGTTTACTGTAGATTGAGTATATAGTTTATTCCATTCAGTGGTTGTACGGACGAAAAATGAATTTGCGAAGGCCTCGGATGGTTTAAAGGTAGTTCAGATTCATAAATCAGATGCGCAGTGCCAACTTGCCAATGCCTTGCGCACTGTGTGAAATACACACGAGCTCAGTGTGAGGCAATGCGCACAAACACGCCTAGTTCAAAATGGCGATCCGCGGTGCAGCATCCCAGCATCAGGTCAGTTGTGGTTTTAGAAAAAGAGCTGAATATTTAATCCATTAAACCGTAGATAGTACGTACGTGGCCCTGGCTTGTGGCTAGGAATGGGAGTCAAGGGCTCTTGATCGTAGCTATGGGACCTCAGAGAGGATATGCATAATACGTCTTCTTCCTCTTTTGTTTTCAGAGGCAGCTTTGGCATCTAAGCAACATCACGCAAATTGTGCAACCAGAAAATGGTGTCAGCTGGGGTCCAAGTTGTTTAAGTTGGGGTTTGGGCTTGGTGGGCGGAGGATGCTGGGGCACTCGTAGATGATGTGGGCAGCAGTTTGCTCTGTGTGCATAATACTAAGAGGGAAAGGACACAGAAGGAAGAAAAACAGAGATTTTAATACATATGAAATAATAAATGTATGAATAAACAGAAAAATAGCTCTAGAGGAAACGGATGAGGGAGAGAGAGAGAAGAAGAGATAAAGAAAGAAGGAAATTAAATTCAGGGAGCTCTTCAATTTTCATGGAGCAATGGGACCTGAGTGTGGACATGATAATAATGGAAGAGAAAGGAAAACTGTATAAAGAAATAAAAACATACTAGATATACATATAAATATTAAAAGAAACTGAACATCTAGATAAATAGAGAACAAATAGGGGGTGACAAAATGAGATAAAGAAAGGAGGGAATGAAAGAAAGAGAGTTCTTCAATTTTCATGGATCAATGGGACCCGAGTGTGGACATGAGGATAATGAGAGAATAGGGACACTGTAGAAAGAAAGCACAATATATATAAATATTAAAAGAAACTATACATCTAGATAAATAGAGCCTAAAATGGGTTGACGTAATGAGATAGAGAAAGGAGAGAATGAAATACAGCGAGTTCTTGAACTTCCATGGAGCAATGGGACCAGAGTGTGTACATGATGATAATGAGAGAGTAGGGACATGGTACATTAGGATGGAAAAAACAAAATATAGAAGTATTAAGAAGTGAGGGAAATATATAGAGAAAGAGCGAGAGGCTGGGCGGGGGGGGGGGGGGGGGGGGGGGGAGCACAAAGAGAGAAGGAAAACAGGAGATGAAAGTCAGAGAGCTGTTAAATTGATGCAATGTGGCGTGATTGAGGACAATATAAGGTCATAGGAAAAGATAACAAGAGAACAGGGGGGTGTTTCACAAAAAAGTTGGACCAAACTATTATGGAAAGCCATGTGTAGCCTTGTAATAAAACATATTCAAAACCTAGAATGCAAGTATTTTAAACTTTTGTAAATGATACGTCAAGAACATACAATCTCCTTGATAATATAAAAATATCAATGATTAGAAACAATGTAAGTGCTTTTACAATTTTGATTTCAAAGAAACTAACGGTTTTCCATACTGTTTAGATAATTGGTTTTATTCAATTTAAAAATACATAAAAACGCGTCAATAGTCACATGACTAAACATGAGGCGCTAACAAAAGAAATACGTAGGCTACATAATTAAAAACATAATCATATAATAATATATTCAATTTAAATAATAAATTCAACAACGTATCAAACAGAAGATAATATGTATACTAATAATACTTAATAATAATACTACACACAGGGGTACCCTAACAAGCACATGCACATCCGATCACACACACACTCACGCCAATAGCATGCACAAGTACACTCATCTCGAAGTAATCTTCCGATCACCGAAACAAACCCAAGTACACTCATCTCGAAGCAATCATCCGATCAGCGAAACAAACACAGGCAAATCCCACTCATCGCTCATGCAACTCCACACGCACACACACACATGATACAAAATTCACGCCAACGCACAGGCACAAACACCCCAAAACAACCATCCGATCAGTGAAACAAACCAAGACAGGGGACGAATCCCACCCATCGCTCATGCAACTACAAAACAAACCATGGTACACATGCATATTGCGAATTAGCACACCGATCAGAATCACCCATGCATACACACATCTATAACCATCGATCATACACACGTACCGCATTACACAAAAAACACATCAATGTACAAACACAAAAAGTACACAGTTAAAAACAGGCGCAATGCACATCATTAAAAACGCAACCAAAACACGCGCATGCAAAACACGACATACAAGTACATCCCAATAATGAATAAGACGCACAATAGCTCATTTAAAGTCCAACTTAGAGTTAAGTTCAACTTAGGATCTTTGTGAAACACCCCCAGGGGTGTAAAGTAGAGTGAAAGGGATAGAAAGAAGAGGAAACTGTTTTAGAAATACGGGAGAGACCGAAGAGAGAAGAGTAGAGAAAATGAATAAGAAGTAGATGGAGAAATTGACAGATAAAGGGATACCAGAAATGTAGATAGAATGCGTAATATCAATATCCATGAGGAGATAATAGGGTGTATGAAACAAAAATATTTTGAGATAAAATTACAGGAAGAAAGATATCTGGGTATAAAGGGGGGAATGGATTAAAGATAACTGGGTATAAAGGGGGGAATGGATTAAAGATAACTGGGTATAAAGGGGAGAATGGATTAAAGATAACTGGGTACAAAGGGGGGAATGGATTAAAGATAACTGGGTATAAAGGGGGAATGGATTAAAGATAACTGGGTACAAAGGGGGGAATGGATTAAAGATAACTGGGTATAAAGGGGGGGATGGATTAAAGATAACTGGGTATAAAGGGGGGAATGGATTAAAGATAACTGGGTATAAAGGGGGGAATGGATTAAAGATAACTGGGTATAAAGGGGGGAATGGATTAAAGATAACTGGGTATAAAGGGGGGAATGGATTAAAGATAACTGGGTACAAAGGGGGGAATGGATTAAAGATAACTGGGTATAAAGGGGGGAATGGATTAAAGATAACTGGGTATAAAGGGGGGAATGGATTAAAGATAACTGGGTATAAAGGGGGGAATGGATTAAAGATAACTGGGTACAAAGAGGGGAATGGATTAAAGATAACTGGGTATAAAGGGGGGAATGGATTAAAGATAACTGGGTATAAAGGGGGGAATGGATTAAAGATAACTGGGTATAAAGGGGGGAATGGATTAAAGATAACTGGGTATAAAGGGGGGAATGGTTTAAAGATAACTGGGTATAAAGGGGGGAATGGATTGTGATTTGTGAGAGAAAGAGAGTAGAAAAACAAATTGTTGAACTTTGTAGTACCTTTTAACCCCTGAGAATTTTCTAGAACTTGCGGACGTGCTTCCAAAAGGTTTGCATGTCACAGATTTTCTAATCAATTCTAATAACGCAGACGTATTGTGCATAAACAGGCTTAGTTGGCCATAAAAGGATTTAGTAGGCTCATTTGGCGATAGCTGTAGATTATGATTATTTATTTCCAAAGTAGTTTGCCATTTTACTTATTTTGTAAGATTTGTTTTAATAGAGAACATGTTTTTACAAACACCCCAAGGGCTTTGTTAAGATTTCCAACCTTTCAAATCTGTATTTTATCCTCAAGGGGGATTTCATATAATGTCATGTTCCTAGAATTAAAGTGTTTGACTGACATTTGTTATGGTAATCCTTTTAAAGAGATATATTTATTTATTTATGGCTAATATTTTGTCTCTCTCTTTTTTTTCTTCCTGGACTCACTTGCTGCCTGGTTTGATAATGGATCATCTTTACCACCTGAAATCATGCAAAACAGGTAAGAATAATTTACATTTAGGATTTATGATGCATTTTTGTTGGATTGTTTTTGTTGCTTATTTGTGTGCTAATTATTTTGTTCATATAGTTTGTGTCAACTAAAATTTAATATAACTCTTATGTTAAAGCCTTTTTGAAAATAATAATTTCACATTTTATGTTGATTTATATAGAGTTACACATACCAATTTCAGAAGGTGACCTACACTTCTAAAGACTTGGACTTATTTGTTTTTACTATAATAATAATAATAATACAGTTCATATATAGCGCTAAATACATGAATGTAATAATAGCTGGTATTCTATAATACAGTGTATGAGTGGATGATGGGTAGAGGACTATTGTAAGTATGTGGAGGTGTTGTGGCACGATCGGATAGGCGCTTGACTGCAAAGTACGGGAGCCGGGTTCGAACCCAGATCGATGCCGCCAATACAGCACTAGTGTCCTTCAGCAAGGCACTTTATCCACATTGCTGCTCCCCGCCCAGGTGCAATATGGGTACTTGGCATGAATGAGGGTGTGTATAGAACCTGCTGGAATTCTCCCCAGGGAGTCCGAACCTTAGTATCGTTAAATGCAGAAATATCAGTTAAAACGTTTATGAAAGCCGCTGGCATTGAGCCTAAATTCAATGTCAGTTTGGCACGTCTACGCTGGCCACATCTATACACTCGTTCGTGCGATACGCTCGTGCGAAACCATGTGCCGCATTTAGCAGCGCACGAGGGTGCATATCAACATACAACCTTCCGCGATTTCGATTTGCAGAAAATCAGTTTTATAATTTTCCAAATATATCAACTAGTAGGCGGTTTCCAGGCAGAATTTGTATAATCCTGTTTTAGTAAAAATATATTCTTTCACATGATTGGTAATAAGAGCGTACATTTAATTGTTTGTGTGTGGGGCGTTTCCTACTACTGGCATTTGCCTTTAAAGGCCATATCATCTTTAATCAGAAATAAAAAATCCAGCTATAATGAGAAGCAATTATAGGCGCTCTAGTGGTTCTAGCCATATAATGTTCTATGTAATATCCTTTGTTTAATAACTAATTAATGAGAGCTCGTTGGATCAAATTTCATCAATAGTGCCCCAGATTGCTAATCATACGGTATTAATACAATGGAGACAATGTGATTTGGGTATAACATGCATTATCTATAAGGCAGTAGTCTGAGGTAACCTATATTACAGGGTTAATGTTGCTTTGTTGTAATTTATTGATTAGCGGCTTTGGTTACTTAGTAAATGAGTCCCTGTTGTTTCTGTGTGTGTACGAATGATTGCCAATGTGTGTGTAGTATATGTGACCTTACACCACAAAACGACCAATAAGTCTGGGAAAATGATTATGCTGATTTTCACATGACATCACAGTAGAATTCATTAGCTTTAAAATGGTGTATAATTTATCATATTCAGACAAGGCAAACCCTCTGAAAATGAGCGCCAAAATTTGGAAAATGACTGAGGCAGTTTTAAAACGAGGGAGAAACGGGCCACTACAAAGATCAGCGTCCATTCAAGCGCTGTAATCTGATAATTTGTATTTGATGAAAAAACATACTTAAACATGATTTCTGACAATCAAAATTTCATAGAAGGTAGATGAAGATACCTTCATTCAGGAAATACAATAATCCTCATTCTCATACTTTTAACCAAATTTGACCTTTTCAGCTAATAACAGAGAAACTATATCTGCGACATAACGGTCGTTTTGTGGGGTAAGGTCACATATTTGAGTATGTGTGCGTAGGTGTTTTGGTTACTTAGTAAATGAGTTCCTGTAAATAGACCTTTCTGTGTGTGTATGTATGATTGCCGATGTGTGTGTAATATATTTGAGTATATGTGCGTAGGTGTTTGTATGAGTGTTCATGTAATCCAGAGATTGATAATATGGGCCAGATAATTCACTCACTTGAAAACATATCAAAATTAAATGAAATTCTTGTTTTTTTATGTTTAAGAGTAATTCAAACTTTAGCCCTAGCATTACATCTTGCTTTATTGCCATATAATCTTGTATACAAGATATATTCAATTATAAACAAGAAATGTACATGTACACAACATCAATGTCAAAGAGAGACAACCTGCGTAACAGGGCATCAGCCATTACATGACAATTTGTGCTGTATGATTATGTTGTTAGTTAGCATCCCTAACCCAGCCTGCATCCTGATGATGGGTTGCTAGGCAACAGAGCCCCCAGGGACTGCATCCATGAGTAATCAGGCATGAGCAAGAACATGCTTTGCTTGTTTCTCTGTGTTTAAATATAACATGTTTCAGGGGACGTAGGATCTCTCTATAGGAAGACTAGAGGTAGATCTCCATGCATCAAGGTTGAAATTTCAGTATACAAACTAGATGTTGAATTCGTCACATTTGACGAATTAAAGGTTATACATATTGAAATTTCGATATGATGATATTGACTTTTCAACGCGTAATATGATGATGTCGTAACATTTACTTGGCATAAATGAATGACACCAAATAGGGTAACCATATTAATTCATAACAAAAGGGGAGGGGGCAGCTCTGTAATTGACCAAAATGACTGTAAAATGGCTCTGTACCTGACGTCTTATTTCAATCATATCACACCTTTCCTTTGGCCGATTTTTACCCAGTTTTCAGTATGTGAAAGCTGAGTTTCCACTACATTATGGCGATTTTCCAGTTTATTTCACGATTAGAGCACGGGAACAGGTCGTAATTGAAGGTTGAACTTTTTTTTACTTTATCGTGCACAATGATGACTTTACAAAATCTGATTGGCCAATGTTAAATTTGTAAAAATATGTGCAACTCATACTCTTTCAGAATATGAACAAATATTTGTATATTTCCATGTATCAAAGAAGTTGTGACCGATAAGAAAAGTGCATGTTTGACCAGATTTAGCCAATTTTCACACTCTTTGCGCGATTTCAACTTTAACCGGTCAATTCGATGACTTTAGAACATTTACTCGGCATAAAGGAAGTATGAATTCGTATCTACAACTCATAATCTATCCAACTATTCAAATAAAATTGGGTTTTTGTCGACTTTTGAAAATGTTATGGCCGAATTAAAAAAGGATGTTTTTACCATATTTTGCCAATTATTTGATTTGAACTGTTCGCCCTTAGATGTTAGATGGCGCTGTTCAGACTTAGCCAATTTTCACACTCGTGCGCTTTTAAAATCTTAACGGTCAATATGATGACTTTGTAACATTTACTCGGCATAAATGAGGTATGAATTCGCATCTACAACTCATAATCTTTCCGGATATTCAAAGAAATTTGGGAGTTTGTGGACTTTTTAAAAAGTTATGGCCGATAAGAGACCAGACTTGGGAAATTTTCACACTCGTGCGCTGTTTAATTTTTAACCGTCAATATGATGACTTTATAACATTTACTCGGCATAAATGAGGTATGAATTCGTATCTACAACTCATAATCTATCCGAATATTAAAATAAAAATGGGTTTTTGTGGACTTTTTACAAAGTTATGCCCGAATAAAAAAATGGTTGTTTTTGAGCATTTTCAGATTTTAAGATCCTTAGACGGGCGCGTACGCGCTTGTTACGTAGCGCATGCGCATGCGCATAATGGGAAAAGTTGCCACTTGGCCTGATAATTATTGGTGCTAAATTTCAAGGGAAATAGAAGATGCATGACTGAGATACATCCATGAATGAAATTTCACAAAATGGCGTCCTGATGACGTCACGAATAGTCGGCGGCACTCAAAAGTTTGGCAGTTCTAAGTTAGACCAAGATCTATCATCTCGCAAAGTTTCAGGACAATAGCTGCACCCGTTATTGAGGTATCCGACGAACAAAATCCTTGTTTTCGTGTCTCTATGCATTGGCATACAGACACAAAAACAATACTGGGCCATTCTTTGAAAAGTGAAACTTTTTCTGAAAAATTTAAGTTTTATTTTTCTGTAGTTTTGTTCCATTTTTGGAATGATCCATGTGTAAAGTTTCATGAAATACATGATTTGAAGTTTAAAATGAAACTTTTTTACTCATTTGCATAAATTTACATATTTTAATATTTTTCTAATAATCATAATTCAGAAAATAATCAAGATATCAAAAGGATAATTAGCAAGCTCATTCTTCTCACTTTCCTGTACAGGTTGATACCAACTTTGTAAAAATTCAACCTTTCATTCTTTTCTAAACCCGATATTATAAAATTCCCATTTTTCCATTCATATTGTACATGTCACACACGTGACCACCCCAAAATGTCACACACGTGACCAGACGTTGCCACATAATTAAGTACTATAAAAAACAACGGTTTGATATAATTCTCACTCATTGCTATTGTTGTACTTACAAATGTATAGTACTTCTCTGGTAATAAGATGAACATTATAGCTATTCATATTTTAAAGAATTTTCCAAATGAAATTTAGTTATGAAAAAAGCGCTCCGTGCGAAGTCACACACGTGACCCATGCCATTTGACCTCTGACATTGAGTTACGTAATCCTTATAAAATCTTTTGTGTTAAGTTTGAAAGACCACAACATATTCAAGTCACATATGAAGTAAAAATCATTAAAGTCTCATACTTACTGAAATATAAGCATCCCATTTCAAAATTTGTCATGTTTTGGGTCACACACGTGACCAAGAATGGCCCTACTAGATGTTGAATTCGTCACATTTGACGAATTTAAGGTTATACATATTGAAATTACGATATGATGATATTGACTTTTCAACGCGTAATATGATAATGTCATAACATTTACTTGGCATAAATGAATGACACAAAATAGGGTAACAATATTAATTCATATCAAATGGGGAGTGGGAAGCTCTTAAATTTACCAAAATGACTGTAAAATGGCTCTGTACCTGACGTCTTATTTCAACCATATCACACCTTTCCTTTGGCCGATTTTTGCCCGGTTTTCAGTATGTGAAAGCTGAGTTTCCGCTACACAATCATTGTTTCGAATTTATTTTACGATTTGAGCTCGGGAACAGGTCGTAATTGAAGGTTGAACTTTTGTTTTACTTTATCGTGCACTATGGAGACTTTACAAAATCTTATTGTCCATTGTTAGGTATGTATAAATATGTGCAACTCATACTCTTTCAGAATATGAAAAAATATTTGGATATATCCATGTATCAAAGAAGTTATGACCGATAAGAGAAGGGCATGTTTGACCAGATGTAGCCAATTTTCAAACTCGTGCGCGATTTCAACTTTAACCGTCAATTCGATGACTTTATAACATTTACTCGGCATAAATGAGGTATGAATTCGTATCTACAACTCATAATCTATCCGAATATTAAATAAAATTGGGTGTTTGTGGACTTTTTAAAAAGTTATGGCCGAATACAAAAAGGATGTTTTTACCATATTTTGCCAATTTGCGTGCGCGCGGACATATTTTTGAATTATCCGCCGATAGATGGCGCTATTCTCCACTCCAAATCATGGTCGTAATTGAAGGTTGAACTTTTCTTTTACTTTATCGTGCACTATGGAGACTTTACAAAATCGGATTGGCCATTGTTAGATATGTAAAAATATGTGCAACTCATACTCTTTCAGAATATGTAAAAATATTTGGATATATCCATGTATCAAAGAAGTTGTGACCGTTAAGAGAAGGGCATGTTTGACCAGATTTAGCCAATTCTCACACTCGTGCGCGATTTCAACTTTAACCGTCAATTCGATGACTTTATAACATTTACTCGGCATAAATGAGGTATGAATTCGCATTTACAACTCATACTCTATCCGAATATTAAAAGAAAATTGTGTGTTTATGCACTTTTTAAAAAGTTATGGCCAAATAAAAAAAGTATGTTTTTACCATATTTTGCCAAATTGCAAGCGCGCGTAATTTTGACTTTGACGCGCGCGTACTCCGTTATTATGAGTCAACAATGACTCAAATTGATAGGGTGTGTTGAGGGATCTATAAGGAATGCAAAACATGTGAAAAAACGACAATTTTACTATTCATTCGCGTTACGCGCGCAAATACGCGCGCGCCGACGCGCACGCGCGGAATTTTTTGAAACGCTTAAAATCGTCTAAAACATATAGTAAATTACTCGGGTTGAGGTTTTGAGCATTTGTTGACATTTTTTTTCATTTGACGGACGCGTACGCGCGCGTTTTCGAGTCTAATTGTACGCGCATGAGCTTAAAAGATGACCATTGACCCGATTAATATTGATGCGAAATTTGAATTGAAATTGATAAATCATGACTGAGATATGATGATTATTAACATTTTACAAAATGGCGTCCTGATGACGTCATAGTAATGTGACGTCACTGAAAAAGTTTGCAGATCTAAGTTAGATCATGATCTATCATCATGTGAAGATTCATGACAATTGATTCATATGATCTTGAGATATGCGATGAACAAAATTGATGGGAAGAATAAATAAATAATAATAATAATAATAATAATAATAATAATAATAAAAATTCGAACAAAATCAATAGGTTATACATATGTATATGTATAACCTAATTAAGGATGATGTATGTTGATTTGATGTAGGATTTTGATATTGGTGACTGAATAATTCATTTCAGCTAAAGTTATTTTGAGAGCTCTGTCTTGTACTAGGTATTGGCAATCACTAGATGACATGAGCATCACCAATAGTAGAATAGTTTGTATTCTGGATTGACCCATTCAGGACTTGTCCCAACAATTCTTGGTTTGGGGTCTATGGAGAATACATGTTATAGCAAAATCAATCGGTCTTTGATGGGTTAAGGTGGAACCTCGTTTATAGAGCTCTCATATAACAAAGGTACGAAACCCTCTTATAACAAGGTAATTTGATGGTCCATGCTCTTTGTTTTATTTTGTTTTGGCGCACAGATTAACAAGAACCCTGATCTAACAATGTTCCACTGTGCATACATTATTTTCGCCTTTGGCTAAAGCATTAATAATAATAATAATAATAATGATAATGAAAATAATAATGATAATTGTAATGATAATGAAAATGGAAATGAAAATGATAATGATAATGATAATGAAAATAATCATGATAATTGTAATGATAATGAAAATGGAAATGAAAATGATAATGATAATAATAATAATGATAATAAAAATAATAATAATTGTAATGATAATGAAAATGGAAATGAAAATGATAATGATAATAATTAATGATAATGAAAATGATTAATGATAATTATAATAATGATAATGATAATGAAAATGACAACGATAACGATAATGAATCAATAGCAATAATGATAATGACTTAATTTATATAGCGCTTTTTGCAAAAATTAAAACAAAGCGTATTATAGTACGGCTCAGATGACCCCTACACCATGCATTACAGGATAACTTGTATTGTGTATTGCATCCATGTTGCAAGCTTGTGCTCCCCCCTAGCACCCCTGCATCTTATTGCTTGCTGATGATGCGTTGCTAGGCAACAACAGGGCAACTAAGGAGAGCATCCATGGGTAATCGGGTACGAGATGGGGATGTACATGTGTGTGTCTTCTGCTTTAAATACAGGGTGGCCCAGAAATAACGGAACGGGGTACTTGCCATACTAAAGACTCATGATGCCCTCCATACTGCATCGAGTAACGATCAACCGTGCGCCATTGTGAGTGTGCGTTCAGCTGTGTATAGAGAAGAAAGGGTACTAACAATGGCGCACGCATTGAACGTTACTAGTTGCTATGACGGGCATCATGTGTCTTCATTATAGCAAGCACCCGTTCTGTTATTTCTGGGCCACCCTGTATAGCAAGCAAGGGGATGAGGAGTAGTCTTATTGATTCATAACAGAGTGGAGGTAAAGTGGCAGGATTGAATGGGTGTTCGACTTCTAATCACGGGGTCCGGAGCTTGACACCGCTCGATGCTCGGGCACTTTAATATGTCCTTTAGCAGGACATTTAAATCACATTTTCTGCATTCATCCCAGGTTTAGTCATATGGGACCTAGCTGGCAGCAAGTTATTCCTTGAAATGCTTGATGTATCTTATCAGGGCCGCTCTTCTTGTTACTTTAATACATTACATTGAATGAATGAATGGATGACTAGATGGATGGATGGACCGACCGAACGAACGAACGAACGAACGAACGAACAAACAAACGCATATCATTTGAACAACATGGAAAATGTGCTTTATGAATGATATATTGTTATCATAATTATTCCTGAACTATCAAAACTGGAAATTCTAAAACTGTTGAAGTCTTTTTTCAACATGCATTCTCCATTCGATTACAGCTAAAGAATGTTCAGAACCAGTCCAAGATGAATCATGGTTGGTATTAAAGAAATACTTTTTTTTAAAAACTTGATGTTAATTTATTATGAATATTCATGTCTTACCTTCCTTTTAAAAAGATATCCGAAACTTTGATGACAACAGATAAAGTCTCGGATATCTTTTTAAAAGGAAGGTAAGACATGAATATTCATAATAAATTATGTTAAATGATGTTAATTTATTATGAATATTCATGTCTTACCTTCCTTTTAAAAAGATATCCGAGACTTTATCTGTCAGTTGACAATCGGAGCTCAAGATAATTTGTGCAATTGTGCGTTATATACATAACAGAATAATTTGCGTTTCATTTGTTGTTAGATGTCCCCGACTACCTGCATACTGATGATGTGTTGCTAGGTAACAGAGCAACTGGAGAGTGCATCAATGGGTAGTCAGGCACATGACTGGGACCATGCATGTTTAAAACATTTTTTAAAATGTCTTCTGCTTGAAATGTTAAATGTGCTGGGGACCTCTATCAATTCAAATAGTTCATCCTAACCCGTTGGTTTTACTTTTCAGAGCCGCTACCAATAGATGACTTTTACCTAAACCAAATTCTTCCAAAAACATGATTTGCAATAAAGCAAATTTATGTGTTATGTGATCAGGGAGATAATTGTTTGTTCTGGAGAGTGTAACACAAACATTTCCTGTGGAGCATACTGAATTAAGTTGAGATCATGTGACTTTGTTGAGCCAATCAATGACTTTTATTTGACTAAGTCAATAATAATAAGAATAATAAGAGTAAGTTGTGTTGTGCATGTTGTCAGATGTCCCCGACTCCCCGAATATGGATGATGCGTTGCTAGGTAACAGAGCAACAAGGGTGTGCATCAATGGGTAATCAGGCATATGACTGGGACCATTCATGTTTAAAACATTGATTAAAATGTCTTCTGCTTGAAATGTAAAATGTGCAAGGGTCCTCTATCGATTCCAGTGAGTATTCGATGGGGAATCAGGCTAAAGACTGGGAACATGCATGCCTAAAATGTTTTTAAATGTTGTCTGCTTGAACTGAATAATGTGCTAGGGGCCTCTATTGATTCAAATAGGTCATCTTAACCCGTTGATTTATTTTTCAGTACCGCTAGCAACAGATGACTTTTACCTGACTAAATTCTTCCAAAAACATTATTTGCAATAAAGCTATAAGTGTAATGTGATCAGGGAGAACATTTTTTTATACTGATAAGCAAGACTATAAAAAAAAAAAACATTTACCATCCCAATACCCTGTTCACATCACACTGTAATACAGTCAAACCTGTCATAAGGACCATTTTCATAGGGTCATGTCATCATGCAGAAAGAAATGGTCTTTGTAAACAGGTTATATTTCTGTGTAAATGTTTGCGGGAGAGGCGAGAGGAACGGGGTCAAGAGGATTATTCAAGCAAGTTGTCTTTGAACACAGCTTGTACACTTGGTGTCTAGAGTCAGGAAAAGTGGTTGGCCGTATTAAAGTGCCTGGATGAATAGTTTATTTGTATCATGTATAGACAGGTGGTAAAGAGTTCTGCTAAAGTATAGTGATGGGAAAGGTTCATGTGGTTCAAGGCTCCCATTAAAGGTACAGTCACATATCACTGAACAGCTCAAACTGACTCCCGACGGATAAAACATTGCTAAAAGAAACTATACGATGGCGAAAGTTGTCTCCATCGCTGCCTGCAAACAGATTTACGCCGTATTAAACTACGTACATAGCCTGAAAGGGAACGCATTCATCTAACAAGAAAAGGGCAAGAAATACATACGAACAACGGAAATGAAGGGACTGAAAATTTTGCTCTCAGTCAGGCGTCCATTAATACTATCCGGTGATACGTGACACAGGCTTGACCTAAAGACCTTGTCATAAAGACAAACCTGTCTATATTGACCACCCAAGGGATCATAGTGTCACATAGCAAGAAGTGGTCTTTATAGACAGGTTACATTTATGTGCAAACTGTTAACGCTATCCGGTGATATGCGACACAGGGTTTACCTCCTCAGCCCTCAAATTGCATCAAACTGTCATAAAGACAAAACCTGTCTATAAGGGCCCCCCCAAGGGATCATATAGTGTCACATAGCAAGAAGTGGTCTTTATAGACAGGTTACATTTATGTGCAAACTGTTAACGCTATCTGGTGATATGCGACACAGGTTTTACCTCCTCAGCCCTCATATTGCATCAAACTGTCATAAAGACAAACCTGTCTATAAGGGTCACCCAAGGGATCATAGTGTCAAGTAGCAAGAAGCGACCGGTCTTTATAGACAGGTTACATTTATGTGCAAACTGTATTGAGAAGGGATGGGGGCAAGATACCATTGCTTTGAACATGGGTCTTAACCTGTAAACAGGTGGTCTCTACAGAGAGGTGGTCTCCACAGGGGGGGGGGGGGGGGGGTCACTGAAGCAGGTGTGACTGTAACTGAATGACATTTTCAGAGATTGTTACTGAAGGACTGAAGGAGTTAAAGAAAGAGACACATGCACTTTCCCTTTTTTTCTCATCATCACCATCATCATCATCGTTGTACTATAGTCTTTGTTGATGTTTCTTAGTAGGAAAGTACATTACCATTTCATTACATTGTTCACACCTCATGAACTAATGACACCTTTTTATGGCGTACCCCCTCACCCAAGGGAACCTGGTGGGCTATGATCGAGCAAGTCTATGGGTATTTCTGGACCTAGAAGGGAACAGGTTAACCCCTTGCGTACATGTAACTGATGGGCTATGACCAACATCTATGGGGATTTCAGAACCTCAAACGGATCAGGTAAACTACGTTCAGGTTCAAATAGACCTTAAGAGGTGAAACTATTCCACAATAATGGTGATGATAATGACTAGACATTAGCACAGTCCCTGGGAATGATGAACATCATCTGGTTAATGATTCCCCTGGGGGAATAAGGAATTAATGACTGGAATTATCAGAGGATTGTTTTAAACCCTAGTTTATTTTAGCGCATTATAGATAACACTCTGTACGCACTTCTTATGCATGTCGTTGAACATATCGTACATATTAGCATGAACCCCCCACCCCCCTCCCCCCCCCCCCCCTCTCAAACGAAAGTACTTTGTAGATGGCCCCCAACAGCATTTAAGTCACTTTCCCATCATAAATTGGTGGCCCTTTTTTTGCAGCAAAGCAACAGTGGCAAGGTGCCTTGATAAGGTATACGTATCAGACTAATGAGAAAGACAATTCAAGCATAATTATTTCCCGTTCACCTTCTGTACTTCATCGTTACTAATAGCTTTTGTATGATTACCTCATTAAGCTATGATTACAATATTATTTTAGATGAGCAAAAACCCAAAAGAGACAACAAGTACAATTTTCCTTTCATCTGTTAGACCTCAGTGCGATTTATAGCTTTTGTATTATTAGTTGATTATTCCTATGTGGTTGAGTCAATGGTCATGGTCTATGGACTATCTGTTCTGTGATGATGGCAATGTGTACATATCAAATTCTTGTTTCAAAATGATTTGAGATGAGTAAAAACCAACAGCAGGCAACAAGTACTATTTTTGTACTATCATAACTAATCATATAGGCCTCTCCCTAAACTTTTTTTCAGGTGGCCAAAATTACACATCAAATATATTCTTACCATATGTGTGTTGTAGAACCTAATTAGTTAGTGGCCAATACATAGTTTCTAGCTTATTTCTAGTGGCCAAATGAAATTTCAGGTGGCCATTGGCATCCGGGCCACCGCTAAGCGCAAGCCCCTGATAGCGCTATTTGATATCCCCATACATTGTGTTGATGGTCTACGGAGTAATTGCTCTGTGACGATGCAAGAAAGGCGTTTGAAGACATTTAAACTATTATTAAACTATTATAAAAGATGACGATGATACAACAAGTTTTACCAATCGCTATCCATATATTATGTTATCATTCTTTTCTTCTTGTCACCTTTTATCCCATTGCAGATGGTTTCATCTGTGTATAATATGCTTTCAAATGAGTTATCCTGAATTGGTTAACTAGCATTTATACTCCCCATCATATATTATTACGCATCTAGACAGACGTGATATGCGCGTTATGAATACATTATTATTATTATTATTATTACAATTATGGGATGATTATTCCCATGTGTAATAATGATAATTGGTTTACAGACTAATAGCACTCCGTCAGGGCAATTAATGTTCGTCCTGGTAATCTCCTTTGCATACCCTATACTGAGAAAAGATTTTGGGACAGAGGATCTAAATAAGGATCCAACTTGAGAGGGAGAAGGGCATTACGTCAATTATTTTGCTAAATTGAGGTTTGCATACCATCTTGTAGGAAAAATGTTCAGATAATTAGACAAATTAGTTCGAATTTTTTGGAATATTCATCTTAAATAAAAGAGAGCTAAATTTGGTTTTCACAGGGCTCCCACACTTGTAACATTATCCCTGTGTACAAAAAGTCAATAGTGCCCTTTTTTCTCAAATGACAAATTTAGGTGCAATAATACAATAGTCTCATATTCTAGAAACCAAATGAGAAAAAATAGCATATATATATAATCAAACCTGTCAATTAAGACTTCTCTAGGGAGACAGAAAATGCATTCTTTATATGCAGGTGGCCTATATAGACAGGTTCATGAACATAAGGTTAACCCGTTCCCTTCGAGATTCTGAAATCTCCATAGACTTTGTACGTAACCCACCCGGTTCCCGTAAGCAACGGGTGAATAAACAATTGTAGTACTTGGCTGATAATGTGAGTCTGTATTATACGTACCTGTACACTTTTGCAAACATGACATAAAGGAACACAAAGGCAGTTTATTAAATTATAATTTGAATTCTTTCTTTAATACAATATTTCTACCTCGTTGTGAAAGGTTGACCAATGTGTTTACATAGTGCAGTAATTAGACCTGGGTAGCTAAAAGTAGTCCCTTTGTATGTCAAATTAGTCTTGTTCATTTCACAAAGATGCACGAAGGCTTACAATTAATAGACACATGTGTTGTAATATTAATAACTTATTAGCTGCTTGACATTGTTCGATAATTAGATTCTGGAAGCGAAAAGCAGACAGCTTTTTAATGTAATTTGAGCAGATATTACATGGGTCTATGTTGTCTTATTAATAACTTATTAGCTGCTTGACACTGTTCACTAGTTAGAATCTAGAGGCTTAAACCAGACACCTTTGTTATGTAATTTGAGCAGATATTACATGGGTCTATGTATTATCAAATACATGGTTTAGCAGTAGATTACGGCATCTCTTACCAAACTACATTGATATATTGATATTATTCTACAGAAATGGATAGTATTCTTGGATTCTTTGGCCCCTTTGAAAAACAGCTTGTAGCTGACAAGGGAAATCCATCCTATGGGTGGAGAATAAATAAACAAATAAATAAAAAAAAGTAGCAGCTCTGAAAAAATGCTGTCAAAAAAGTCCTGAATGATTTGTGTTTTTCTCTACAATTTTCTCCAATTCATTATGTTGGAGATCCAAGAGAGAAGCAAGTTTGCACATTATTGGCTCTTGTTGTGTAAATCCAGTGTTTTATTGTGCAATATTGGAAGAAAAACAAGACAAAACAAAATGTCCAATATTTGTCTGTCAAATCCAATCAAATTCCAGCTTCCTCTGGGGAGAGTGAGTGAACTCAGAATCCAATTTCAGAAAGAAGAAATAAACTGTCTTGAGAATTTGTCTTCTCTTCAGTTTGCACTAGCGGGATTTAGACTTGCGACATATTTATCCTTTCAAAGTGCTCACCACAATTGATAGAGAATAATGCACCTTTTTATTGAATCTTCTGTTTTTGAAAAGACGAATTTATAAGATGAAACTTGCAACATTTTCTACCTTCGAAGTGCCTACTACAATAGAAAATAGAAAACAATAGAAAACTTTTATTGAATTTTCTCTTTTTTGAAAAGAACAATGTATAAGATGAAACATATATTTAGACTTGCAAAATATTTCAACTTCCCAAGTGCTTTATACTACAATTAGAAAATGATGCACATGTTTATTGATTCGTCTCTTTTGAAAATTATAATTTTTAAGATGAAATATCTAGTCTTGCTGCATATTTATAATTTTAAAGTGCCCACTACAATTGATAGAGAATAATGTACATGTTTAGTCGATTATACTCTCTCTGAAAACAATTTATGAGATGAAATATATGAGATTTTTCAAGAGAGCCTTGTAGGATCCTTAGAAAGGGCTGTACAATGCACAGTAAATGTCATTTTTGCGTAAACACGACTCACCAAGTTTATCGACCTCGTCAATAAAGAAGGAAATGCAGAAATAGAAATTTGCACTTAAAGTGATACCTGTAAAGTGTCAGATATTGCACAAAATGACATTTGAGACTTCAATCCTATATCAATATCATTGTAAAATACAATTGAAAGATTTGTGAAAGTTTGAAAGAAAACGAACACTGTTTACCTAGTGAAAAAAACGAATATTGAGTTCATATTTTATCACCGAATACTGATGGTCTGCCATACATTTGTCGCAGTAATGAATGATCCGTTTGAGATATTCGCACCCGTGTTTACACATGTAGTACAGAATTCATGGAATTTGCACTCGCTCGGCTCCGGAATGTTCTCACGGTGCTGCACGCGGACGTTCTCAGCTAGGACAATTGTACTTTTTATCAAAAGCGTAAATCAACGTGATTGAAGTAAAAGATTTGAATGATAATTATCTTCATACTAAAGGGACATTTGAACAAATCAAACCCTATTTTATTCTTCTTTTACCATAAGCTAAACAACACGGTAGAAGAGAAACGAGGAAGCTCCAAGTAATTTTCGTGGATTTGGACACTTTACAGGTATGACTTTAATGTACACTGTCTGAATATTATTTTTACTATCACTCCTGTAAGTTACAATGTACAATGTATTGAAGGCTTTGAAAACTTACATCTAATGTAGCACAGTTTGAAATTTAGTTAATAAAACGATTTACAACTATAAAAGCTTGCATTAATAGGCATTACATATTTGTATATTTACATGCTTTTGCAGGTATAATGTATTAACTGTATGGGGATTGCTGAATCTAGTAGTGAATAAGTCAAACATTGGTATATTTACCCTGTAACAAGTTCCATTGTATTGATTAATCTGCTCTGTAAATAAAAATACAATTTGATAAATGTAGGAAATAAGTCAATAAATAACCACTTTCATATGAGTAAGAAAACTTTAAGCAAAGAAAACGAGTTAAAATAATTTTACCGGCAGTAAAACTACAATACAAGTCAATTCTGGTGATTTGTGGGTAAATTTGCCACTTCTTGACATTTAAAACTCTGATCAAGTATCAGCATTCATGTTACTTATCAATTAAATCCCAACTTAAATGATTATTCAGGGACAATTTGAGGGATGATGATGCTCTTGTCATTTCTCTTTTTTTTTTCAGAGAGATTATGTTATGATCTAGCAATCTTTGCAAATTTGTTACCATTCTTAAAGCCTGATTGATTAATTAGAATTTAGTGCATGGAAACTTAATCTTATTTTTCTTTGCTCATTTTCAATCATTTAAAAAGTTTCTAGTCAGTTTCCTTTATGTTTGAATTAAATATTATTATTTAGTGACATTTAGATGTTCTTGCAATACCTTGTATGCTTTTTTTGAGAGATTATGTCATGATCTAGCAATTTCTGCCAATGTTTAACTTTCCCATAGCCTTATTGATGAATTAGCATTTAATGCAGGGGAATTTAATCTTCTAGACTTATTTTGAGTGACATTTAGAGGGATTATATGATGTTTATGCAATATCTTGTATGTTTTTTTTTATAGAGAGATTATGCTATGATCTAGCAATTTCTGCAAATTGTTAAATTTCCTATACAGCCTGAATTTAATTTGCTTTTAGTGCAGGGAAATTCAATCTTCATAAACTCTTATTTAGTGATATTTAGAGGGATTATATGATGTTCGTGCCATTTCTTGTAACTTTGAAGAGATTATGGTATGTTCTAGCAATTTTTGAAAATGTTCATCATTCATTGATGAATTAGCATACATGCATGTGAATTGAATCTTCCAGGCTCATATTTAGTGACATTTAGGGGGCTTATGTGATGTTCTTGCCTTATCTTGTATGCTTTTTGAGAGTTTATGTTAAGATCTAGCATTGTAATGTTTCAAATGCCAATTTTAATGCTCCTTAATGCTTCTTGCACTTTCTTTTAATTTAGTGAAAGATTATGTTATGATCTGGACAATTTTTGCCAATTTGTTAACATTCCTATAGCCCGATTTATGAATTAGCATTTAGTGCAGGGAAATTCAATCTTCACAAACTCTTATGTAGTGACATTTCTAGGGCTTATGTGATGTTTTCGGGATATAAGTTGACATTTCATGTATTTTTCACTCTGTATCATATGTTGCATTTTAGAGCAAATCAACAGATAAGTTAGGAAATATGGACTGATTGATCAATGTAAAGAACCTTAGGGGATTACACCTATATATTCCTAAGCCCTATTCCCCCAGGATTTCTAACTGCATACATGATATTTTGTTCTTCTTATTTATGTTGTATGTTAAATGTCAAAACGTTGTTTGCTACACTTCACGTGCTTATAGAAATGTCAAGGATGCTAAATATGGACAAACAAAATATTCTGACAAAGTTATTTTTGCATTTTAAAATTGCTTTGAATTTGTAAGAGTGAAATACCCTTGATGTAAAGTCTATTACATGGATGAACCATCAAATCTGTCTCAGTGGCCACCTGTCTATATCAGCCAACTTGCCTATTACATGTATGTCCATCAAAAGTGATCCCCCACAGGGGAAAACAATGTTGTTTGTTTGTTTTGTTTTTTTGATCAACCAATTAACATGTACATCAAGACAACAATAATCATTGAATTTACAGTGATCACAAAATGCAAGTTAAAAAAAAGACAAGAAAAAGAAAAAAAGGAAAAAGAAGAAAACACAAAATAAACAGTATACTGTATCTTCAGTATATTACATAAAAAGCATCAAACAGTGTGGAAATAGAGGTTAATCGTGTTAGTAGGGGAAAGCAATGTTACAGAACCTGTCCTTAGATGTAATTGTCTATAGTTGTCACTTTTCTTGTTTCCCTTTGATGGTCACTAGAGACACAGGTTTGAAAATTGCGGAACCTGTGTAAAGATGTCACCAGTCTGTAGTGCCCACTATACTCATTCCCCTTAGACTATATATATATACTATAGATACAAACATGTACAATTAACAGTACCTAAACGAGTTTATCTTTGAAGCAATGGCCACTTTACTCATTCCCGTGAGGCTATAGATTTTTACAAACATGTAAGTTTAACTGTACCTGAACGAGTTTAATCTTTGAAGCTGATGGCTTCAATTTTGAACAGCTCCCTCTACCATCAGATGATAGATAGAGATGCTACAGATACCAGCTATACCAACAAGATGAGATGCCGGTGCATTAATTAACCACTAGCTGTACTATCATGTCTCTCTCTTTCCTCATCTCTCTTTGGTTCCCTTAATATAATTTATTGATTTTTGAGATCATGGTCTGCCATAACTTTGTATTACAATTTGCAAACTTTTTCCCCCTTGTTTCTCTTATTAGGTTCCTTGTCTCAAAGGGATGTTGGAGTGTTGTGAGATGATCCATCACAAATTTCTATTTCTAGTCACCAATTTTTATTTGTATTGCCACTGCCTTCCATCATTTGGCTGTGCCTATTTTACATACATGAGTAATTGCGCCTATTTGTATTGATATGAACTCATATGGAATGATGTTAACATGTTCCCTTTGAGCTTCTGAACCCTTTACTTACGGGAACCGGGTGGGCTATGTACAAAGTCTATGGGAATTTCAGAATCTTGTAGTGAACGGGTTGAATCCCTATCCAGGCTTTGTGCATTGCCCAGCAGGTTCTGGTAGGCAAAGGGTTAACCTACTTCTACTTCTACTTCTACTTCTACATACAATGTACAGGTTATGTACATACAATGTAAATAACCTGGGTAAGGAATGTATTAACCCCTTCACTGCTGGGGTATCAAGGATAATGCTAGTCAGAGATATTGGATGAAAAATGTATACACTTTCAGTATGCCAAGCCCATGGTCATGGAAAAATGTTAATTTTAATAGTCAGTAGAGCATACATGTATATACCTTTGATGACATACTTGTGAATCCAGGCACATGCTGCGCATCGCTCCATTGCTAGTTGCAATGGCATCAGAGTAACCGATATTGACAGACCAGCCGATAAATACATGTATCACCTGGGCTGCATTACCGGTTAGGCAAACAGAGACCGCTCGGCAGGAAATCGATGTCAGAGACCCTCTGGTTAAGTCTTCCCATTCTGACGCTGCAAATTTGCATCATAACACGCATACCACATATATGCAGCCCCTTTAGCTATGGGCCCATATTCATGAAAGTCTGCTAGCGTAGTTCCTTGCTAAGTCTATTTTGGATGGCGTGGCTACTAATTAACCACACAATATGTTAGTTGCTAATTATGGTTAACTTAGTGGGTACCTAAAGCTCATACAGCCAACCCTAGTTGGGGACTAGGAAAACTGTTTGTTGCTCAATGAACTGCACATTTAAAATACACTTAGCAAGGATCTAAGCTATAGCGGGGTTTCATGAATATGGGGCCAGATCTCTTGTCAGAATATGTTGGTACAATCAAACCTGTCTATAAAGACCGCCCAAGAGAGACGGAAAAGATGGTCTTTATTTATTAGCAGGTGGTATCTGAAGACTGGTCCATTTACATGCAAACTGCATTCAAGGGAGTCCAGATGAGTGGTCTCTATAGACAGGTGGTCTCTATAGACAGGTGGTTGCTAGAGCAGGTTTGACTGTACTTGTCCAATGGTACAGGAATGTGACCAAATATCACATTTCTTTCTAAGTTCTCAGAAGCAGCAGCAACGCCACATTACAGCCCAGATATGAGGTGATACAGGCATTGCCTGAATATCACACTTCTTGAACTTGATTGAAAAAGAGCAAAGAAAATTGCTCTCTTTGCTCTTTTTCAATCACATTATATATTTCTGGTCAGTTTCTTTATATGTTTTAATTACTTCTTGAACTTATCAGGGGTCACAGCTCCACCATTCCCCCTGGCACTTACTCTTATGCACAAACCTAAATGAAGCTGCAATTCATCCAGCATTTGAAGAGTTAATAGTGTCCTCTGGCTTGTTCTCCTGATGGACGAGCTCTAGGCCTCAATGGTACTGCCCAAATAACAGTTGATACAGGAATGTGACAAAATATGACATTTATTGAACTTATTAGGGGCCCCCTCAAGCACCCCCACCCCCGCCCCTTCCCTTGCAACTTGCTTGTACGCTCAAACCTAAATGGAGCTGCTATTCATCCAGCCTTTGAAGAGTTAATAGTGTCCTCTGGCCTGTTCTCGTGATGGTAGAGCATCTAGGCCTCATTGATTTTCAATCAGCTCTGCTCTCCCGGGTAACATCATCGACCTGAAGAGATGTGAAGGTTGTTTTAAAGTAAATGAATATACCAACAAGACCTCTTGGTGGAGACAAATAACACTGAAACTAAGCCAAGTTTTATCATTCAAAGACATATGTACAGGTATGCAGTGACAAGTAGTTCAAGTGTATGATTTGTATGCTCAATTGTCTGTGTTGGTTTCCCTTGTTTAATACAAATAAGGAGGGGCATGGAGGCTGTGAATTCTTCCATTCTTTTTTACCATTTCAAGACTATATGATTTTGGTATAACATGCATTCTCCATTTACCACGTCCAAAGTATCATACGGACAGGTCCTGAGTGGGTGAATCAATAAATGATCAATTTTATTTGGGATTTGCATTTATTCTTTGAATATGTCTACTTTACCTAATTTACACAGTGTCAAATAATGTGTTGGCCTCTTCAGTGTACGCTTTTTAAAACCAGATAAGCCTCAACCAGCTAAATAAACACATATTCTGTAAGTTTTTTTTTCTCTTCTTACGCCTGTCCAAGGTACTTAATCAAGTTAGAGAAAATATAGCATTTACTGCGGAGCTCTGTTATCACTTTCCAGGGATTTTGTGGTTTTTCAGTTAATTATTGAGCAAAGAATTTAGGGAGAGCCCCTTTATATATTCTCCACTGGCTTGTCTCCCATGCATCTACTGTTTTAAAGGTACAGTAGTTCGGATTCGTAAATCAGTTGTGCGATGCCATATTGTGAACACTTTATGCAGTGCCATATTGCGAACACCTTGTGTGAAGTGCATAACATATACTAGGAACAGTGTTATGCAGTGCGCACAAAATAGCCTAGTTCAGAATGGCGATCTATGGTGTAGCGTCGCAAATCTTGACAATCTTTACTTTGCTGAACCTCAGATTTCAGTAAAGTGTATAATAGCTCAATGTCTTAGAACTACATTGCAGTTATAATGGTACAATTATAAACCACTCCCTTAGTACAAAACAAAATCAACAGCAGCTACATGTAAGAACAATTTCTCTACTCTGTTCACATCTAACTAAGATCTGGTATCAGTTACTCACACACACACACACACGCACGCACGCATGCAAATGCAATCACCCATACACACATGCAAACACACACACATACATACACACAGACACACTAACGTGCACGCGCACATGTACATACATACACACATACATACATACATACATACATAAACACACATACATACATACGTACATACATACATACATACACACACACACACTCACTCACACACATACATGCAATCAAGAAACAGTAGTGTAATTGTTCCTGTGAGACTGGAATAGGTTAAAACTTGAAGTATTGAATACAAAGGAACTATGCTGTTGACGAGTCACGGGTACCCGGGTCCCGGCAAAAAATGTTGAGTCCCGGGCGCAAAAATCAATACTCGATATCCCGAAAAGAAAAAAAAAGTCCCCTCATTTAACGCAAGAGTTATCAAGTTCATTCAAGTGACAAAAATGCGCTGTATTTTTGTCAATTGAATGAACATGTTTTCCCAGCTGGCGTGACATGCCAATAGCGAAATCAACAAATGGGTAAATTTCGGGTACCCGTGACTCGCCCGAAAATTTAGCGCGAGTCCCGGGAGGTAAATACTCCCGAAATCGACACCTACTATCTAAACAATAAATTAATATAATTCTCTCTACTTTCACCTAAACAAGATGTTGCATCAATTTATCACACAAACCGTTCAAATAGTCCATCTCCATCCCTCATTCTGTCCACTATAAAAACAATTGCTACAACTGCCCCTGATCTATTCACATTAAATAAAAGTTCTTGCATCAACTGCACACGCGACCAGTACCTTGAGGGCATGACACAGATTTTTTGATCAGTGATTCTGTCAGTTTGGTCAGATCGTCCTTTCTCTGGGCCTTTTGATATCTCTTTCAGGTGAAAGATGCCCATTAAAGTCATTTTGAGCACCTTTTTTCCCCCCACCTTCATATTTAACCGTACTCGCTTCTTAAAGCCTTTGATACAAAGAATTACATAGCAGCAACAGTAACAAAAGCTGTTCTCCCCACTCTATTTCTGGTCCATACATTAACCCCATTACCTGCAAGATCCTGAAATCTCCATAGACTTTGTACACACTATACCTGGTTCCTGTAGTCAAGGGGTTAACCATAGCCTACTGTCTTTAAGAGAAAATGAACAATAATATCTTTGCTAGTTAGGTGTGCCGTATTCGCACTATAACAAGATCGTGCATCACTGGCACACACAAAAACAGTAGCTTGGGGGCATGAGAGAGATTTTAAGTATCAGTGATTTTGTCACCGCCGCCGTCAGATCATCCTTTTATTGGGCCGTTTTGATATCTCTCTCGGGTGAAGGATGCCCATTATTATCAATATGAGCATCTTTTGTTTTTCCATCCTCGTCTTCAACCTTGCCCGCATCTCAAAGCCTCACATACAAAGAATAACTCAGCAGCAGCAACAACAACAAAAACAATCCCCGCCCTGCATCGCATCTTGAGAAGACTTATTCACAGCTTATAATAGGGGTGGCTACAAAGAATTATATAGCAGCAACAACAAAAACAAACGCTGTCCTAATCACAGTTGAAAACATGTTCGATCATGCTTCAGTTGCACATTTTTACAATCGTCTAACCATTCTGAGAATTAATCCATTGCCTAGGGGAACTACATGGGTCCTGTATTAAGTCTTTAGAAGGAGATTGCCAAATCGAGAAGAGAACAAGTTAAAATTGACTAAACTACTATACAATAAGTTCTGTCATATTCAGACCATAATTTATTAAAGTGATCCATTAATACTCTTGACTACGGTCGAAAGCGTCTACAGACGGGTTTAAAATTCAATCTTAAATATCTCCATAGTTAGAAAGACATTTGAAAAATCAAAACCCATTTCATTCCTCTGTTACCATAAGCCAAACAACAAGGTACAAGAGATATAAGTGAAAGCTCCAAGTGATTTTGGTTGCATTTTCACAAAGTTAATGGATCACTTTAATCTGCTCTGTTCTCATCTTAGGGAGTTCTTGCATCTATATTGCAAACACGTACAGTGACTGCAGGGCATGACACATCACTGATTTCCTTATCACTGATTCTGGCACTGCGATCAATTTGACCTTCCTTGGGGCATTTTGTGTATCCTGTCTTACTTAAGAAGGGTGGCCATTAAAAATAATTCCTCCTCTCAAGGCAGTAGGGATGATGACATGCAATTTAATGCTCCACTTCCCCTTAGGGGGAAGAAAATCATGTCCGATTTATAGAGCGAGATTGGTTTAAAAGTCTTTCATTACCAAGTGTGAATTGTCCAGGCGAAATGTAAATACGACTTCTCTGGTTTGGTATGTAGAGGGTTTAAGAATAAATGTGCTTGTTTTTTTTTTTTAGGAGCCAAATTAGCCGTGCAAGATTTTCGTTACCAAGTGTGAATTATTCTGCAGTATTGATGTTACATAAACGTTTGTGGTTTGTTATGTAGAGGGTAAAGCATGAATTTTGCCTCGGTCAGCAATACGCGCAATCATGCGAACGACAACGAGCTAAAACGAGGTAAATCGTGCAGGAAACGCAGCTATAGGCAGTGACACGCGCTCCAAAAAAAGGAGGTGTGTATGATTGCATATACCTCCGCTAGGTCACTCGCTGTCGCTCGCTGTTGCTCGTTGTTGCTCGCATTCACTGGTTGCCACTCGCATCCGCTCGTAGGCAATTTGACATTGCGTTTGCTTTTTAAGACTAGCGAGCGACCAATGCAGGCCTATGCGCTAGTCTGCATATTGAGTACGTACTGAGCACATTTCATTGCGCTTTATTGGGTTTGTCTGCCTATAGATGTCTGCGTTCGGGCAATGTGCAGCAATACGCAAGCCAAATATGCAAAGGTGTGACCGAGGCATTAGTAGCCCAATTTGTAGCGCAAGATTTCATGCTCTCACTACAGAGTGTGATTTAACCCTTTCCCTACAAGATTGTGCATTTCCCATAGAGTTCATACATGGTATCCCAGGTTCCCATAATTAATGTGTCCAGGATGCAGTAAACAAATCAGACTTCTAAGTTTTTGATTTTCTTTATAATATTTTACAGTGAACAATAGCCCATAAGGCAAGATATAAATACAACTCAAGTATAGGCAAAAAAGCGCTATAAAAGACATACTCTTAGGCCAATCAATGGGTTACAGCAGTTTAAGATTTCAGAATGCCCTCAAATACTTGACGTCTTCTGCAAAAGGTGCTTATGCACACGTTTCTTGTTATGTAGAGGGTTAAAGAATGAATTGCGGGTCGTTTTTACTTCAAAGAAGTAGGTATTACTGGCACACGGTCGGCGTGGGATTACTAAACCTAGTTTCTGTGCATTAAAGGGGATTTAACTATCTGTACTGCAATGTTTTCCATAGAATATTCACTGCTTATGTGTTCTAATTAGTTTGACAATTCTTAACATTGGAAGCATCATTTTGGAAGTGAAAACATTCAAATTGAAGTAAAGTATTTTTAGAAGCTCAAAATATTAATTGGAAATTTAAAGTCGTTTACAACCCTACTATGTAAAGTATGTAAACATGTTTTTGTCTTCTTTAAAATCAATAAGTACCCTAGAACTTCTAGGATCTAGATATGTCTACACAGATTCTAGCAACCATGATTTTAGTAAAAAGTACTTGATTGAGACAATTAGGAAAGCCTGAATATCCATTCAACAACAAAATATTTGTTAAATTTTGAATTTCTATTTGTAAAAATATATATATTTGTACTTCTTTGTTTATGTATATATGTGTTGTATATTATGTTGTAGGGCCTCTGCAAAAAACAGTGCTCCGATCACTGACAGAGCTACCCTACTGAAATAAAACAAATAAATAAATAAATAAAAATAAGATCCTTTAAGATTTTGTTTTTGACTAAGCGCACAGGTTTTGTCAAAAAATAGTCCCAATTTATATGTTAAGCCTTAAGGTGAGATTTACCTTAATTTGTCATTTGAGATGCCGTCTGAAATTGTTGACTCTTTTGAAATCGGAAGCGAGCTTGTGTAGCTCTGGGCTTCTGAGATTTCAGATTGACGTAATCACACTTTCAGTCGTAGATTATGCACTGCAGCGAAAACACAACATCTATATACATTGTGCTGCTAGATCCTTCGGATTTATAATTTCCTTTGATTCATTTTGTTAAATGTAATAATGTTTGGACAAAACAAGTTTTCATTTTCCCCGTCAATATGTTTGTGATTAATTTCCAAAATAAACTTGGTTAACTAGTTATGGGAATATGTGGAAAGTGACTTAATCTAGGAGAAAATTGCAAATTTCAGCATAACTATTTTTGTCAGAAATATCCATAGTTTACTAAAAACTTAAAGAAAGGATTATCAGAAATTGATTCTGTAGCACTAGCACATACATTTTCTCTCAAATTGGTAAAATGCAATCTGCGTAGAGAGTAGAAACTTGTAATATTTTATAAGAAGCGCCCCATCTCTTCAGAGATGGCTGTAAGAACATGGTGTTCCCCGTGTTAACTCTAAGGGAATTACAAAATCTAGTAGGGAACAGGTTTAACCAATTGCCTACAGGAACATGGTGTTCCCCATGTTAACTGTAAGAGAATTACAAAATATAGTAGGGAACAGGTTTAACCAATTGCCTACAGGAACATGGTGTTCCCCGTGTCAACTCCAAGAGAATTACAAAATATAGTAGGGAACAGGTTAACCAATTACCTACAGGAACATGGTGTTCCCCGTGTTAACTCTAGGGAATTACAAAATCTAGCAGGGAACAAGTTGAAACTACCTTATACATTGCAGCAGAGGAAACTCTTCACGTTTCAGTTTCACATTCAATCTAAGATCTATGAAAGGAGATACCAATTTATCTCTTTAAATCTGTTCAGGTGCATTATTTTGTCATGACTAGTCCTAGAGAGATTAGATATGTCTTCTCTCTCACATAATTTATCAGTATAGTTCCCATCTTGTGTGAGGTAAAGACCTTTCAACCTCCAGACATGGAGTGTGTTATTCTAAACCCAACATTCTGTCTGCTAAGGAAACCCTTGGCGTTCCAATTTCAATCAGTTGGTAAGATAAAACCACAGTCAGTCTTTCAACCTATTCTCCAGGATTTGACATCCAAGACTGGTAGTTAACGGTTCTATTGGTTGGGGTAAAGACCTTTCAACCTCCAAACATTGAGTGTGTAAATTATTGATAGAGGTCGCATCTTGCTTGGAGTACAGACCTTTCAACCGCGAGACATAGAGTGTGTTATTCTAAACCCAACATTCTGTCTGCTAGGGAAACCCTTGGCGTTCAATTTCAATCAGTGCATGACATTTATATAACTCTAACAGTACAATAACATAAATCATGAAGTGAAATATGAATATTGCTCTCATACACAAGCAATTTTGTCCTTGTCAACCATGTAATTTCATTTTACATGAAGAGTGTCTCATCTTCGTCATCTGATCTGCCCTTGTGGGCTCATTTTCGCTCGCTCTGTAAGGTGAAACTGACTGACAATTATTTCCTGGAAACACGTTCATAAACCTGTAAATTCCCTTAGGAAAGACATGGATTATGAAATGTATTGTCTAACACAGAATGTTATTAATATGTTAGATATTTAGCATCATATTTCTGAGGTTTCAAAATGTCAGAAGTCAAGAGTTGATAAGAGATGTATGAACCTTCCCGTCACAGTGTGCTTTAAGCTTTGTTCTAATGTAGAATTATGGCTGTCAAATTATCATTAAATGGATTTTCATTACTTATAGTCCTGAAAAGGTTGAACATGCTGATCGAGGCTTTAAGGTAATTTACTAATAAATGTCTTATGTCTGCCCAATGTGAAGACCTTTCTACCTCCACACTTCACATGTGACATTTAAAACTACTTAATTCTTGTCTGCCCAATTTCACTCCTTCTGAAAGACAAATCCAACATTTGTTTCTTAACCTGATCACAAAGATTCAGTTACCCGTTACCCTTGTGCAGTCTCAAACCCTCAGGTTAGGACTAGAAAAGTGGGGGGAGGGGGGGGGGGGAAGACCCATCTCTCTCTTTAGACCTCTCCACCTCCAGACATCGCTTGTGACATTTAAACCCAATTCAATCAGTCTATCCCAATTCCACTCGATCTGAAAGACAAAACCAATGTTTGTTCTTAAACCTGATCACAAAGATTCAGTTACCCTGGAAACTTCCTAGTATTTATCCCTCAAGAGGTTGAACTTGAGCAGTCTTGTACCCTCGGGTTTAGGACCAGAGAAGGGGGAGAGACCCTCCTCTTGGTTAAGACCTTGTAGCCCCCAGACATCACGTGTACCATTCAAAGCCAACTCATTTAGTCTGCTAATGAAAGCCTCATGCACTCGATACCACTCGATCTGAATGACAAAACCAATATTCCCAAAGATGCAGTAACTCGGAAAACGATTCCTCAAGAGGTTGAACTTGTGCAGTCTCATCCCCTCGGGTTAGGACCAGAGAAGTTGGGGGGGGGGGGGGGGGGGGAGAGACACTCCTCTGTTAAGACCTTTCCACCTTTCAGACATCAGGTGTGACATTCAAACCCACTTCATTCAGTCTGCTAATAAAAGCCTCGTTCACCCAATTTATCTCCATCTGAAAGACAAAATTAATGTTTATTTTTGAATGTGATTGCAAAGATGTAACCCTGGAAAATTTGTAGTAACTATCCCTGGAAAGGTTGAACTTGTGACGTTAAAGGGATAGTTGAGTATTGGTCAAACTTACTTTAGTAACCAAAACCGGCACCATTACGGTACAAAGTAATAGTTATAACTTCACCATGCTCGAAAAGTATACACAATTAACAACGACTAAGTGAAACCCTGTCATGCCTGTTATCATTCAAAAAGAGCCGTTACAACTCAAGAGGGCGCTATTTAAAACAAAATCATTGGTTTTAGCCTTTTTTCATACACAATTGTGCATTTAATGTTTGTTTAAATAATGATTCAATAGAGATATCATCAACGACTTTTTAAAAACCTATTCTGATTTTTTTCAAAGTAATCTTCGAGCATTTTAAAAAAAATTTCTAAAAAGTCTAAATATCGCCCGGTGATTGCCGGTGAAGAACATTTTGAATACAAATATATTTGTGGATATTTCAGCCGCTTCTGAACCGATTTTGATCAAATAAAGTTTATTCTGTCATTAAAATTGTATGTTCTTTCGAATTTGACAGTCAGTTTTTCATTATCTCACAAAAAAATATCGGGGGGCACTTCGGGAACTACCAATACTCAACACTACCTTTAAGTACCATTTCATTCAGTCTACTAATGAAACCCTACACTGCCCAATTTGACTTGATCTGGAAAACAAAATCAGAGTAAGTTTTTACATGCTTTTTTGTTAATAAGAATACAAAAAGGTATGAGGGAACCGCTAGAATTCCAATGGAATTTGAGGTTTTGGACAATGTTACTAAGTCCCTTTAAGACCTGTCAACCTCCAGACGACATGTGCATCATTTAAATCACCTCTTTCAGACTTACCCCCTCATCATTACAAATATGTTGTAACTAGAGAAATTTGTTCTAAGAAATTTTCTCATGACTCTTCCTGAAGGTCGAACATGATCACATAATTCATTGGTAGCTATAAAAGGTCCCATCTTGCTTTGGTACGTATTAAAAGACCTTTCAAACTCAAGACAATGAGTGTGTCATATAAAACCACCTCATTCGATCTCGCAAAGAACCCCCTGTTGGATAAATTGCGACCAATCAGTAGGACAAAACAATTAACTCTCTCTAAACCTGATCAATACATAGATTTTATAAGTAGATCATTTTTTTCTAAGAAAATATCTTATGGCTAGTCCTGAGAAATTGAACATGATCACATAATGTATTGGTAGCTATAGGTCTCATCTAGCTTGGGGTATAGACCTTTCAACCAACAGACTTTGAGTGTGTCATATAAAACCACCTCATTCGATCTCGCAAAGAACCCCCTGTTGGATAAATTGCGACCAATTAGTAGGACAAAACCATTAACTCTCTCTAATAATAATAATAATAATAATAATAGATCGTACTTATATAGCGCCTAATGCGGAACAGCCTCTAAGTGCTTATTATTACCCCTGGTCATATGGTACAGTTCAGACCCGCACAATTATCTTGTACACATTCTCAACTCCCCGGGAAACATACTACCTGATCAATGCAAAGATTTTGTAAGTAGAGAATGTTTTCTAAGAAAATCTCTCATGACTAGTCCTGAGAAATTGAACATGATCACATAATGTATTGGTAAATGTCCCGTCTTTCCTGGGGTAAAGTTCTCCCACCTCTCTCTGTTTCAATCAAGTGTGTCATTTAAAACCAAATCTTTTAGTCTAGTAAGGAAGTCCCTCAAGCTTCTATTTCACCCTGTGTGCAAGACAAAACCAATGTTTGTCTTGTCTCGCATTGCCTGTGGGAACTTTGTGTGCCATCTGGTAACCATATGGGAATTTCAGTGGTCAGGATTAAACCGGTTAAAAAAACTCAACCCAGTATATTAGGGGGCTGTTATAGTAATTGTTTGCTTGATGAAGTTAGAAAGTAGTTGTAGTAAAAGAAGAAGTTATTGAATTGTAATTACCTTTTTTGCATAAAGTTTGGACATTAAAAAAGCATAATGATATGGTTACATGGTTTAAATAATATGAAAATTGAAAAAAGAAAAAAAAATGAAATTTAACAAACCTTGATGGTTTACTTGCAAAATGAAAATATGATACCTCTTTATTCTTGTTAGTTCTTTGAAAGCGTAGTCTTGAAGACAAAAAAAAAAACACAGTAAAATAGGGAAAATATTTAACTTGTTCCCTCTTAGAAAATGTTATTCCCATAGAATCTGGTCTAGCATGTATTAACTCTATGGGAAATACAATATCTTGTAAGCAATGGGTTAAGAAAGAAACTGATGAAGAAAAAGTCAGCTTTATCTTGAAGAAAGTAAGCATCATGAAATATGATATCTTTAATCCTAGGTGTCTTGAGAACGGTGCACATATCACTTCAGGCCAGTATTGATTTTTACCTGTGAGGTTTTCTTCACGATCCTGACTTTTCTCTTGTTCAGATGTTGTTCTTTTTTCATGTTCAGATGTTTCTTCTCTTACTGTGGCTTTTCTTTTTTTCTTTGAGTATTGATCTTTACCTGTGAGATTTGTTTAAGATCCTGACTTTTTCTTGTTTAGTTGTTGTTCTTTTTTCCTCTTAATGTGGCTTTCCTTTGATTTCCAAGTTCTTTTTGTTTTTTTTAAAAGCAAGGAGATCATTTTACAGCAATTCCCCATGCGGCTTTTCAGGATTGCCGGCTGTTGGGCATTGTGGTTTCATTTTCTTCGCTTTTTTTTCCATAGAAGCATGGATTAGTTTTCATCCTTCAATCCTTCTAACATTATAGAGACAATTACTGTTCCTGTAGCTTTTCTCTTCAATACTATTAGATGATGGTATATCCAGGGCACGACACTAGCACTTGCAAGCTTGCCCAGGGCAAGTAAAAATTGATGTCGGGCAAGTACAAATTTGAAGTGGTCTATTTTGGTTGCCCGATTGGGCAACTGATATTTCTGCAACTACAAGAGTAAAAATGTAATTCATTACATTTTGTCTCATCTACAAGTAAGTGGTCAAGTAAAATTTGAACATTTATGATTCTACTTGCCGGATTGCATGAGCCAGTAGAGAAAAAAGTTAGTGTGGAGGTGTGGTATAGTATACAAATGATGCACAGGCTTGAGTGGATCGGTAAGAATTGGATGCACGAGTTTAACTTTGGAATGGTTTAAACCCACGAGCGCAGCGGGTGGGTTTTAGACCATTTCCAAAGTTAAAAGAGTGCAGACAATTCTTACCGATCCAGGAAATATGCATGTGCAGCATTTGTTTTATAAAATGGGCGCAAACAAATTTGAAAATCAAACTAAATTGAGCCATGCATCAGTAAAATGCATAAGTAAAATGCATCAGTAAAAACTTTTACACGCTAATTGACCAATCAGAATGCAGGGATTCTTCTACCCATTTTATAACATACATTATCCTTTAATAAAACCCAGCCAGGGTATTTTCAGGACCAGACTTTACTGGGCTAACTTAGTTTTTCATTGTGTGAAAGGGATAATTTAGTAATTGAGCCTCTTGTAACGTGATATATTTGATCAGGGTGTCTCAAGTACTATGGACTTCTCACTTCAAGCATGTATTGATTTTTACCCTGGAGACTTTTTTTTTCTTTCTAAAAAGCTTCTTTTTTTATGTCTCTTGCTTTCTGTGATTCCCCTCATGTTTAACAAGCAGCTCACCTTACAGCAGTCCCACGTGTGGTTTTTCTGGTTTTTCCCACAAGTTGGCCATTTTTGGAATGATTGAAGAGTATTTTGTACACTGTATATACACTCAGCAAAAAAAGAAAGTGAACACTTTTTCAAGTTAATATTTTTCATATAAGATTTTATGAAAAATAAACAAATTATATATCAAATTAAAGGATATTTAATTGGCTTTCGACTTGGTGGGTGAATACAAATTGAAACTTTACGCATGAGTGAACACATTCATTTGTCTGTTCCAAGGTACAAAAGTAAAAACTGCAAAATTGCACAAAAATATAAACATTCATATTGCACAGAAAAGTTCAACAAAACATGATAAAGGTTTGCATGGTTCACTGCACTTGAAAAGAAAATTATTAAAAAGAGTAATCGTTGTTTGTTTAGAGTCAGGTTCTTTTTTCTTTGCAGTGTTTCTTTCTTTCTTTCGTTAAAGTCAATATCTTGTTGGGCCACCATGACTGTTAAACGGCGCATGTTGGATATCACTCTGTGTACTCTCTCCTGTGATAGGTTTCTCCACTCCTCGCGGTCAGGTATACCGACCCAGGTCTTCAAGGGTGTCACCAGGCCGGATGCGCCCATCTACGGCCTTTCCTAGTTGGTCCCATATGGCTTAGATAGGGTTCGTATGGGGCTAGCAGGCTGAGCAGGGATCCATTCGCTCGATGTTGTGCTCTTCCAAAAACTGATGGACAACTCGAGCGGGATGAGGATGTGCGTTATCGTCCTTGAAGATGGTTTTCGGATTCCTCTCCACGTATGGCACTACAGCGGGTTGGAGGATGTCACTGATGTACAGTTTTGCATTCAAGTTGCCGTTGAGGATACCATGATACTCCCTCTGTGTCCTTGCTGCACTTCCTTGACAAGCATCCTTGAAGTGCTCATTCCTCCTCCTCCTCCAAACATGAATTCTGCCGTCGCTGTTTTGCAGACAGAAACGGGACTCATCTGTCAAGAGTACTCAGCGCCATTGAACCCTTGTCCATCTCACATGGTTCCTTGCCCACTAATCTTGCTTTTCTGTGTGCAAGTGTGAAAGCGGGTTTTTGCTGCTTTTCTTGATTTGATTCATTGAGCATGGAGTCGATTTCTTATGGTTTGTGTTGACACATGGCGAGCACCTTGACCTCTGGCTTCAAGTGCAATGAACCATGCAAATCTCTATCGTGTTTTGCCGAACTTTTCTGTACAATATGACTTTTTAAATCTTTTGCGCAATTTTGCAATTTTTACTTTTGCACCTTGGAACAGACAATTGAATGTGTTCACTCATGCATAAAGTTTCACTTTGTATTCACCTACCAGGTTGAAAAACAATTAAATATCCTTTAATTTGATATATAATTTATTTGTTTTCTATAAAATCTTATATGAAAAATATGAACTTGAAAAAGTGTTCACTTTCTTTTTTTGCTGAGTGTACATGTACTGAACCGTTCACTGCATACAATAATGAAAGTATTTGTTTTGTTTATTTTGTATGACAAGTACATTTGGTTTTACATAGTGAACTCTTTTCTGTAGATAAATACAAAAATCATTATAAAAAATCATTCTTCAGATTTCATTCTAGCAGAAAAGCATTTCTAAGATCATTTTCAGAAGATGCTAAATTTCATCATGATTTTCTTTTATATAAGCCACAACAATGTCGTAAAATATCCAAAGTTTAGTAATCACATTTGTAAAAGGTTGGTCTGCATTTATCTCATAACCTTTCCACAGACATTCAATTCAAGCATATATCCAAAGAAAATCAATTTCAGATACTGATGACTTTCATCAATACAATTTTTATCATTTGAGGTGACAGCGATTAGTTGATGGTTTCAAAGTTCACGAGCTGAATTTTTATAAATTTCTAAGATTTTCATCTGCAACTATCTCCCAATTAGAAGATTATTATCAGACAATTATTAACAGAAATTGAATAATTTCTTTAAATATTCTTATTTGAGGTGAAACCAATTAGGTTTGATTTCCAAACTGCATGGACTGAAATGTATTAATTCAGCAATTTGTGTCAGCAGTCAAGTATATCAATGGGAAATTATTAACAGAAATGTATGACTTTCATTATGGAAATGTTCTCATTCAAGGTGACAGCAATTTAGGTAATAGTTCCAAAGTTCATTACTTATAGCCCGGTCACATATCAACGGATTGCGCAAACGTATATCAAACGGAGAGCTAAATTTGTCATTCGTTCTATGCGTTTCTTGTCCGTTCCTTGTCCGGTGATGTACGTTGTTCTATGTTTTGTACATGAAGCAATGGAGACGACTTTCATCACCGGATAATTTAATTTCGCAAATTGTCTATTCGTTGGGCATACGTTTCCGCTATCCGTTGATATCTGACCGGGCCATAATACCCTTATTGTTTTAATTCTTAAGATTTTGGTCTGTACTGAACTCACAATCATTTCAAGAGATATTCACTCTCAAGTCCATGCCCAACAAATTATTAACAGAAAATGATAACTTTGAACGTTTAATTTTCTCATTTCAATTGACAGGAATTATGTAATAGTTCCAAAGTTCACTTATATACCTAAAATGTTACAATTCTTGAGATTTTGGTCTGTAATAAACTCACAATCATTAATTTATTTAAAGAGATATTCACTTGATGTACATGCACAGAAAATCATTTACAGAAAATGATAACTTTCAACGTTAAATTTTCTCATTTCAATTGACAGTAATAGTTCCAAAGTTCATTACCTAAAACGTTATAAGATTCTTGAGATTTTGGTCTGTAATAAACTCACAATCATTAATTTATTTAAAGAGATAATGTATTCACTTGATGTACATGCATGTAGAAAATCATTTACAGAAAATTATGACTTTCGTCGTTAAATTTTCTCATTGAAATTGACAAGAATTGTGTAATAGTTCTAAAGTTCATTTCATATCTAAAACGTTATGATTCTTGAGATATCGGTCTGTAATAAACTCACAATCATTAATTTATTTAAAGAGATATTCACTTGATGTACATGCACAGAAAATCATTTACAGAAAATTATGACTTTCGTCGTTAAATTTTCTCATTGAAATTGACAAGAATTGTGTAATAGTTCTAAAGTTCATTTCATACCTATCTAAAACGTTATGATTCTTGAGATTTCGGTCTCCAATGATCTCACAAATATTGCAGAGACATCCACTTTCAAGTGCATGCACAGAAAATCATTTACAAAAGTCGATGACTTTCATCTCGAATATTCTCATCGCAACTTAGTAATAGGTCTAAAGTCTACCAGCTCAAGTACCATGATGATAATAAATGTCCTGTAATTGTCTCCACGATATTTGTACTAGTCAATAGGCATATTCTGGAGATCAACGTGGCGGCTTTTTGTTTCAGTCACAGAAACAGTAGAATTATCTTGATTTCTTAAAATGTTCTTAAAATGTTGTGAGAGCAAATCAATTCTTCAGAAAACATAATTTGTGAGTTGTGAGTACTAGGGCAAGGGACTTGAAGTTGGGTGTTTATATTTTATAAATCAGTAGGCCATTAGATAAACTGATTGTACAATTTAGCAAAGGCACCTGCTTATAAATAATACAAAAATTGATTTATCTTTGGTCATAAGTGATGAAGAAGTCATGCATTAGTTGTATGGTTTTCGGACCCTAGGAGTCTGTAAAACTTACAAAGCTGCATGATGACTTTTGACATGAAAAATATCTCAGAACATGATTAGGTTAAATGAAATATTTCCCCTCGAGGTAGGTATACAGTAACTTATCTCTATACATCATTTTGATTAAAAACGCATTTTGTATATTTCTGAATGGTACAACTACAAAATGTAATGACACAACACTTTTTAAAAATTAATTTGCATCTTCACCCGTGCTAATAGATATTGATCCTGCATAATGACGTTCACATTGTTCAGCTGCGTTAACTAATGAGTCTTCCTTAATGAATAAAACAAACAGGCTGCGGAAGAGTCTACTCTTTGTCTGTTGGCACAACACTATCTTGTGTAACAGACAAAGCACACACATGAATTAACACCTTCAGATTTCTCTTCACTATTATTACTTGTTGGGTCTTGTTGGTGATGATTGGGAAGGTGTTAAACTATATAACCAGTTCCATACTAGATTTTGCTGTCCCCATAGAGTTAATACAGGACCCACCAGGTTTCCATAGGCTATGGGTTAACCTATAAGATATCATAGACCTGGATGAATTCAGAGGGATGGTGTATAAATCTATATTTTGTGTGTGTCATCTATTAAATGACTAACCCATTGCAGACCAAATCTGTGAACGGATGCTTTGTTTCCAATTGGCAAAGTTTGTGGTAAACTGATTGTGTTACTCAGGATATCTGAGGTATATGGGCAGTGGAATATATATGTGTTGTGCACAAAATAACAATGTATTCAATCGGTTAACAAACTGAAGGCAAAGCTACATGTACAGTAGATATCATAGGCTTGCTTTGGTTCTATTAAAATGTATCGTACAAAAATGTGATAGAACGAGTTAACCCGTGGGATACTGCACCTGTGAATGGTTGCCTATATTAGAGAGATTCTATCATAAATGTTCTCATTGTCTTAATAACCCGTTCCCTACGAGATTATGAAATCCCCATAGACTTTGTACATATAGCCCACCCGGTTCCTGTAAGCAATGGGTTGAATGGGTTATAACCAGTTGGGGACTAAGCAAAGTATATCTCATGCCAAGGTCTATTTGGAGAATGCATGTTGCAACATATCATAGCCTTCAAAGAGTTAATCTTTTGCCGCATTTGGGGCCTACAAATCAAGCCTCCACATTAACCTTTTTCTCTACTGGCCTGTTCGGCAAATTAAATTCTGAATTTTCACATGTTACTTGCCCAGACAGAAAATGTACTTGCCTGCTTACTTCTAGATGAGATTTACATGTAACGAGTTACATTTTCTCTCTTGTAATTGACCAATAAGTAGTTGCCTGATCGGGCAACCAGACTAGAACATTCATGACATTTTATTTGCCCAACATTAATTTTTACTTGCCCTGGACAACAGGGCAAGTGCTAGTGTCGAGCCCTGTATAATAAAGAGATTGTATTACAAAACTCTTAATTATTCAGGAGAGGGTATTAAATTTGATATGGTCAGGTGAAAGCATTGTTTGTTATGAGTATCCAATATAAACACTGTCTGGCCCCATCATGACGACGAGAGTCGTTTACATTAATTGGTGTAATTTCGCTGATGCATCGTGGAAAAAAAACTGCCTTGCGTCTGCTTGCGTGTATTGCAAGGCATTGTTCCAATTGGATGGTAGTATGTAGCATCCATAGATATATTGTTTCAAAGGGATGATGGTATATATATATATATATAGCGTCCATAGATTGTTTCATATAGATCGCTTCATTGTTATACAGCCGAAATCGTTTTGAGTGGAGTGGATGTACTTGCACTATTCAGTTAATTGGTAGTTCATTTCGGTTTGCTTCATTGGAATTTCTCTTAAGTACTGCCTGTTGCATTGAGATCATATTTGCTGTACTTATTCACTTGCTATTATGGGTAGTTTATTTTGTTTTGCTTCCTTGGAAATATGAATGCCTGTTGCATCGAGATCTATATTTATCGGACTCTTCGATAGCTCACTTTGTTTTGTTGCATTGGAATTTTAACTGCAGTTTCACTAAGCTTGGGATGGTGTTCCTTGTACTATTTTAGTACTATTAAGTTTGTTTTTAATTGGTAATTTTTTTCTTCTTCTTATGGTGGATTGAGACCAAACAACTCATTCTGGAACATGGTATCTCCAATTGCGAGCTTTAATGTTCTAATTTTCTTCATTTCTATGTTTGGTCATCATGTGAGCCTTGACGTTTTACATTAATTTGCATCGTTATACATCCTGTATAAGACGGATATTTTGTGAGTATTAAACATTTGGATCACATGACACATCGGAAAAAAATAAATGTCTTATTTTAAAAAGAAATACATCATGAGCTGGCTTTTTGTTTGATGAAGATATTTATTTAGTCTACATTTGATAATTAGTCTCTTTGGCCACGGTGGAATTGGTTGTAAGATTGATGTGAATCGAGGACTGCTTTATTAAGGAAATCAGAAATAGAATTACAAATGTCACTCATTGAAGACTCGGGATTCATAAAATACAAAAATAAATGTAGCCCACGCAAATATAAAGGCTGACAAGAATATAGTACTCCGCAAGAGAAAATAGCTAGAGGCTCATCAATTTTAATTCATTAAGAGTATATAGCAGAATTTTTTCTTGTATATCAAAATCTGAGAACAAGTAATATACTTCGCAGCCTTTGTTTGTGTGACATCAACTTAGCAACTGATTGTCTTTCCATTATTCCTGTTCGTACTGGAAAATTGCTCTTGACACACTTTATGTCATACTTGCATTATGCAACCTTGTTTTCTTTGAATAGGTTAACCGTGTCAGAATATTAGACGACGATGTGAAATGAGAGGGAAGACGGTTAGCCTAAGATGGGAAGAACTATGGAAATAAAAAAAACGCTGGATGGTTTGAGATACGATGGGTATGAGATACAAAGAAAGATCGACCAACAATGGACCATCATTTCAATTAATTTGTGCAGCTAATCAAGGGTGGAGTACCGATAGAAATGACAGCGACTTGAAAAGCGAAGAGCTGTATAAAGGAAACGTGCCACCAGAAGAAAAAAAAAATTATTACTATCTGCCATGGTAACAGCCTTCTCGTAAGATATTGATATGCTGATCAATTTTTCTAGTACGTCCATTTGAGAAGAGCTTGTAGGTCGCGGAGGTTCTGCATTGGTACGTGGGTAGGAATGTCTGAGAGGAGGTAGAATTACTCCTGCATTGTCATGTTACCATAAACAGTAACATATCTGTTTCACGAGGGATTTTCATCCGGATAATGATTTGGAGCTCAAAATGGTGATGGTTTTGTGTGCTGTTAATTTGCACCCAAGAACAGCCATTTTCAACATTTTCAACATTTGAGTTTTTCCTTATTTGCGATTTTCCGCGTCTCGAAAATTGGTTTGTAGATCTCATTTGTTATTGCCTCATCCTTTCTCTAATGGATCTTTGAAATTGGATTGTAGATTGAATTTGTCATGGCCTTTTATGGTACCATACATCTTGCAAATCTTCAACATTGTTTTGTAGATATATTTTGTCTATGTTTTCTTACGGTGTTTTATTTAAATTTTTGTCTCTATATTTTGTCATAGCCTGGTATGATACCATACATCTTTCAAATCTTCAACATCGGTTTGTAGATTGAATTTTTGCATAGCCTTATATGGTACCATACATCTTGCAAATCTTCAATATCATTTGGTAGATTGAATTTCCGCATGAACTATATGGTACCATACATCTTGGATATGATCTTCAAAAGTGTTTTGTAAATTTCAGGATGTGATGGGTTTCATTGCGAATCAATCCATTCACTCTTGATACGCAATCAGTTTCCTCCTGTTTATCCAACCGGGGGAAAAATATTTGCACTTGTAATATTCCCACTTCCAATATATATTTTGCATGTTTGAGTGCAGTTATGTTTCGCCTGAGGACGAGGGAGTGTGCCGCTGTCCTTATTTGATCGTCCATAGGTCACCGTGGCATCCAGAGTATGGTGAGGATAGTAAGAAGATGTCATGGTCTAGTATTAGTACTATGATCATCCTCTATGTTATGTGATACACCAGGGAGGCACCGATTGAAACCTCACCCTGCATTTTGTAAATTAATTTTGTCTTTTAACTGCAAACATGGTCATGAGGAGTGCTTCTTGCGATTAAGATCATGTATTTTGTAAATTAATTTTGTCTTTCAACTGCAAACATGATCATGAGAAGTTGTTCTTGCGAATAAGATCATGTATTTTGTAAATTAATTTTGCCTTTTCAACTGCAAACATGATCATGAGGAGTGGTTCTTGGGATTAAGATCGTGTCTAACCCTGGATTATTGCTGTATTAATGAGGATCATATCAAGATGAGAGGGTGGTACATGTCGCAAGATACTGCAGAGGCACCAAATTACATCTGGCCCTGTCTTTTGCAAATTTTAGTCATTTTTTTTAGCCATAAACATAATCTCAGAGATTTTTTGTTCATTTAACTTGTTTGTGTGTATTTTTTTTGTAGTAAAAGGCACATTTAAGTGGTATCTGTTGACTTTGAAAACCAAGTCTTATGTGCCCATGCCTTTTGAAGATAAGGTTAGTTTTTTTTTGATAAACGTAATTGTGGGAAGTGCTTAGTTTAAAGGGATCTAGTAACTTTGTTGACAAGTGCAAAAAGTGATGCATGGTTAATAAAATGTGTATTGGTGTGATCTGATATGTCCAGAAAGTAATGTGTGGAAATTTCAAGTAAATTGGATGTTATTTGGCCGAGAAATGAGCAGAAATGCAAAGTGATATTCATTTACTCATTGCACTTACTTTGTACACGGCTTAAAAGATCCTGTAGATAATTTAACATCCGAACACATCCATAAATATCTTTTGAACAAAATGGAAATTTGTAAAACCGTATCTGTCCCATGCTTTTATTGTTAATACGAATACCAACAAGGTATGAGGGAACCACTAGAATTCCAATTGGATTTTGAGGATTTGGACAATGTTACTAAGTCCCTTTAATCACAGTTGTGCACAAATCTGGACCATCTCTCTTTTAGTTTTGGATAATAACTGACAAGTTGTTCATATATGGTGATATGTTACACTCTACCACAGAGGAACCAAACTTTTATAGGGGTATAATGCAGGAAAAGCTGCAACACCTTCTAAATAAATAGCACAACTTTATGTTTAAATGTAATATATTGCAAAAAACTTGCATTTGATGTCAACCACAAGTCACGCCCGCCTTATAACCTAACTTTGCATTTTATTTTATATGATGAAGCACAAAGTTAGATTTGCTAGTCAACCTGTGATCAAAGAAAACTTTTCAATGCAATGAACATTTTCAATTGATTAAAAAGTAGCATTTATTTAAAAAGATCACAAGGGTGCACTTTTTTTACCCTGCCTTGCCCTTTCCACGGTTATATTTTTTTCCCGTCTGCAAACACAATCGCAGAAAGTGGTTCTTTCAATCATACCCATTTCCAGCCCTGGAATATCATCCTCTAAAGAATGATGATGTTGAGTGATGTTCACATGAGGCAATGCCATCCAGGAAAGGCAAGATATTGAACTCTCTCTGCAGATCACTTTTGCGCATTTGTTTCTCTCTGTAAGCGTTATTGTGGAATGTCATTCTTGCGGTTAAGGTTATGAGGGAATCTCAAAATAATATCATCATGCTTCTGATGAGAATGAAAAGGGGGTGTCAGAGGGAGAAAAGCCATACAATTGCACCTTTGCCGATTTGACACATTTGTTTCTTTCTGTAAAAAGCGTATTTTTGGAAAGTCGTTCTTGCGATTAAGGTTATGAGGGAACATGTAATATGAACCCGCTCCTGGTGAGAAGGATTGATCACGTTGAAATGAAAGTTTGGCTTGATCAAGGAAAGGGCTGGAAATTGCGCTGTATTTCTGAATGAATTGAATATCTCTGAATATCTACTTCAATCTGTAAACATGATTGCAAATGGTGATTCTTGCAAAGGAGCTTGGGACCTACAACATTTTAGGTGTGAATGATGCAGTCAAGTCGCTGATATGATCATGTTAACCTGTTCCAGACAAGATTTTGCAGTTCCCACAGGACCTACAAAGTACCCATCTGCAACGTAAATAATGAGTTTAAAATGAAAAGATTGTGTCTGGCAATACAGCTGTGAAAATACAACAACAGTTGCTGATTGAACTAAGTATCTTTTTCACATCACTTTATATTGGGAAACATAATGCAACCATACTCGTGAACAAAATGGTTTATCACCATTTATAGTTTACGTGTTAAGTCTTTGTTCATGCCAATGATATGATTGTGCTGAACATGAAGAGGTGTCGGACAGAAAAGCCTTGAAATTGCACCTATTCTGTTTCAATTTAATCACTTTTGCGCATTCGTTTTTGTCTGTGCGATATCACTTACAAAATATCAGCAAAATCTGAAAAGGTGATGAAAATATCACTCTGTTGCCTCGCACCATGTTTCTGTCTGTGTTCATAGATAATCACAGGAATTGATTCTTATCATCATAATCATGTGGAAACTTGGACTAACAATGCGTGAAATTGTATAGCCATGTGTAAAATATATATTCAAGCTACTGATATGATATCGCTGGACATAAAATGGTGTTGTCATCCAGAAAATCCACATAATTGTGCAACCTTTGCTCCATCAATTTGATTCACTTCAAAAGAGCAAGCACTGATAGAGCGACATTATCACCTTTTCAGATTTTGCTGACACTTGGCAGGTGATATCAAGTATCGTTGAATCATCCTACATCACAATCGACCTTGGGTTTTTTTATGGTGGCATGCAGCCTTTGTCATTGATAAAGCATGTCAACAAGAAGGAATTGCACAACATCTTTTCATTTGCAAAGGTGCGAGGTAATGGACAAAGTATTTATTACAAGGACATTGCCACATTTTGAAAATTTTCTGACATTTACAGGTGCACATTTTTTTAAATCACACTACATTACGGGCAACCTTGGAGTTTAACTGTGGTACGCAGCCTTTGACATTGATGGATTATATCTAGCAAAATTTGATTTCACAGAGTACTTGTATGTTTTATGCTGGACATTGAGAGGTGGTGTCATCCAGAAAAAGCAAGTAATTGCAGAATGAACTTCTGCGTGATCAAATTTAATTACTTCATTCACAAAAGTGTGAGGTTATGGACAAAGCATTGATGAAATGACATTGCCATTTTTTCAGGTGCACATTTTTGTAATCATCAAAATCAATCGTGAGTTTTTAAGCTTGTATTTGTGCAGCGATTGACAATGGCGGATTATGTTGGAAAATTTGATTTACTCGAGTATGTTATATGCTAGACATTAAATGTTGTTGTCATGCAAAAAAGCAAGGAGTTGCACAACCTTTGCTTTAGTGAATTGAATCACTTCATTCACAAAGGTGTGAGGTAATGGACAAAGCATTGATCAAATTAAATTGCCATTTTTTAAAATCATGCATCACAACCAACGTTGGTTTTATAAGCTGGTATGCAGCCTTTGACAATGGCAGATTATTTGAGCAAAATTTGATTTTTACTGAGTATATATATGTTTGTTGTTTCATGCAGAAAGGGAAGGAATTGCACAGCCTTTGCTGTATCAAATCAAATTGAATCACTTCATCACAAAGCATTGATAAAATTACATTGCCAAATTTTCAAATTTGGCTGACACTGTGCAGGTGGTATAGTACATTTTAGTACTTTTAGTACTTTTAGCTGGTATGCAGCAGTAACGACGGTGACAGATTATGTGAGCATAGTTTGTTCTTTTGGAGACATTTGATAGTGTTGTCAGGCAAATGAGCCATGCAATTGCACAATCTGTGCTTTATCCAATTTGAGTCCCTTGATTTCTAATGGTATGATGTAATTGAAGAAGTGCTACTAAAAAGTACTATTCATGCGGGGCCCGCTGGGCGACAGTCACTTGAGTGGCTACCCTGGGTAAATAAAACATTATGGGTAAATAAAACATTATGGGTGGAATTCACAAAGGAGGTTTGTAGGAGGTTTGTACAAACCATGGTTTGACCAAGTTTTACATCTATGGAATGCCATTTGTAAACTGATGGAGAAAGAATGTAAACTCCTTACTTGTTAACAATGTTGATTTACAATTTACTTGTATACGAGCAGCATTCCATAGATGTAGACCATGGTAAAACCATGGTTTGTACAAACCTCCTACAAACCTCCTTTGTGAATTCCACCCTATGATTCTAAGCGTTGATAGAACGCCATTATCACGTTTTGGGATTTTGCAGATATTTTGCAGGTGGTGTAGTGCAGTGTTTGAATCTCACTCCATCACAACCAACCGTGGATTCATTGTGCTGGTTTATATACAGCGATTGACACTGATGGAGTATTTTAGATGTTTATTAATGCACAATAACGGAGTTCAAAACGGTATTTGTGCAGAGCGATATTATTATTAGTAGAAAATATGCCAATGGAGTGCATTATATAGGTGATATTAGCTTTATTACTTGGAGAAAAGAAAACTGCCAATATCTGCATCAATGCCATTTGAGAGCTTGTGACTTCACTTCAAGTCCTGGAATTTAACCTGTTCGAAACTGTCAGATTTACACACAGGGACACTCTGAGCACTGTATACTTAGATCGGAGACCAAGTAGTTTGGGGACCGGTCTTGAACAGGTTAAATTTTTGCAGCGAAATATCTTTCAAGTTTTAATGTAAACCGCAGCATGACTATTGGATGATTTGAGGCACTGCATTTTATGCTTGGAATAGGTTTCAAGTTGTCAAGTGCAATAAAGTGCATGACAACTGTCGGATGCTTTTTTTTTAGAAGTACTGCATTCTTTTGGGACCATCGCGCCTGTGGAAAATAGATGTGCAAAACTTGTAGGGCACTATATTAGCTAGCTTATATGCCTTTTTTTCCAGCAAAATAGTGACACCGACTATGGTATCTTATATGTTTACATACAATTCAGGAGTTATTCATATGAGTTTGTTTTCTTGTTAAAAAGGCCGTCAATTCCTGCTTGAAAATCATTGGATGTTTTGAATTAGTACTGCATTATGCTGTTGCGATGAAATAGCTGTACAAATCCTCTGGGAATCCTACTAGAGGATTTGCGGTTATTTCCAGCAAATGTTGAAAACGATATCATTAATCTTATTTACAGGCCATAGGAGTTATTTGTACAATTTGGATGACTGATGGGAAAAGACTCTCTATTTCTACTTCAAAACAACTGGCTTGCTTGTGGCGGCTTTGCATCAATCTTGGAATACAATTTAAAGTGAGAGAAAATAGCCACCAAGAGACCCGTTTAAACAGCATCATAACCGGTAACGGTAAATTTCTTGCGGTGCTGTTACATCAAACTTGGAAAATCCTCTCTTGTAAGGAAATCGTTACTCTTGTACGGAAATCGTTATTCCACTTTTCGGAGCAAAGAACCAGAGGCTACATCTTTTAACCCAATGTTGACTAAGATGTGGTGTGCTGTGTATATGAACTTAATGTGAATTACACTTCATAGGAGAGAACAGATTAAAAGAAGCCACGATGATTAACACGCATGGAGATGAGATACCAGCTATAGTGGTGGACGGTCAAGACATATTTGAGGATAACTATAAGCGCCAAAGGTAATGATATATTTGTTTTAATGTGTAGAAAATGCATAAATATTGTACAGTCTGCAATTATCTATTAGCTATTCTCATTTTTAATCAAATTTTTTTCGTCATATTTTCTATTTATATTCAAAAATGTTTTGTCATCTAGATACTTGAAAAGTAATTTTATTTGTATTTTACTGAGTAGAAAATACACCGATATCGTCCTTTCCTTCATGATATTGGAGATATACATGTATTTATTTGTATCATATTTTCTAGAGTACATAGTGTAGTTCATTATTCATGTACTATTTTTGACTGAGTTCAAAGTAAATGAAACACAGGAAAAGGCCATTGAATGATCAATTATTACAAGTCATCATGCATCCATGCACCAGCTAGACCATTTTCCTTGGAATTATATTATAATTATACTCTTATCAATATATTTTGTACAGTGCATTGGAATATATTGAAGTGGTGCATCCATGGTTACCATGGTGATGACATGATTGATGCATTCATTTCTACACGGGGGAACATTCTATCAAGATAGCTTGTGAATAATGGATTCACCCTACTAAAGTATGCTCTTCTTTCTATTTCAAGTTTTTTTAATATCTATTGTCCAAACAAATGCTGTAAAGTGAATGTCGTTCCTATATTGCACTGGTATGTGTGAGAAATGCATTAACAGTTGCCATGGTAACTACAGCTAACATTCATGCCAGAGAAAATTTAATCAATTCCTGCTTCCATTGTGTCTCATTCACACTACACCCACTCTCTCTCTCTATTCCTCTTCTTCTCTTTCATAGTCTTCAAGTGTATTTTATAAATGCATGACAATTCTCAGAGCTAACTTAAATTTTCCCATAGGATGATAAATACAGAACATCATACTTCATATGCAAGAGGGATGGTATAAATGCACAAATACCTATTAAGAAAAGGGCGTGACAATTTGTACTTGTGGGTTCGGGGGGGGGGGGAGGCGGTCCAGAGTGTACTTAGATTTATGAATTTAATTTTCCGTTCTTCACTTTGTCATTTTCCATATTCATATATGTGATGAACATGTCCACATCTTGAGAAGATTACCTTTCAGTATTAATAATACTGGTGGCTACTTATAATATAGTGCAAGTTCCGTCTTTTGACGCTCACTGCGCATCATTATTATTACCCTGGTCATTGGATACACACTGCGATCAATCCAACACAAAAAATACACATATTCCACTCCCTGGGGAGGCTTCCAGCCAGGCATCACATAGGTGCATACAGTGCTAAGGAACTACATTCCAATTCTTCTGGGTCCCAATTTATACACCAGGGAACAAATTAACAACATTTTAGTGTGCCAATTTGGATAGGCCTTAGACATTCTAACGGTTTATGTAATTCAGTTTGAAATATCCATGAAGATTTGCTGCAAATAGACCTGAAAGCAGTAAATCATTAGATATTCATAGAAATGTTGGTTATTACCATGGCAACAGACCTAAAAGCAGTAAATAGTAAGATATTCATAGAAAGTTTGGTTATGACTATGGCAACTGCTCTAGAAACGTACTTGGTGAGTCACATTAATAACATTTTACTAAACTACAGATAGGTCAGTAAAGATGGCATGAAATTTTCACTGCTTTTCCTCTAAAGATACAGTATCTAAAAAACAAAGGTAAGAAAAGCAAAATAGGAGCTGATAGTGCTCAACCCAGATGATATGAATGCGATGAAGAGAAAAAACCCATCTCTCTAGTTTTGGCTGTTGTCATGGTTACTGCTTGTTTGCAAATCCCCAACCGGGAGTGTATGACTCATGTTTGAATGGTCCGTCTCTGTGCTGGTTCTCTCCCACGCACATGGTTGCTATACATACTGCATCTATAGGTTGCATGTTAACTCCTTGAGTGCCAAGCTCGCATTTTTGCGATTTTAAATATATGTACACACAAATGCCATAAAGCATTAAAATCCCTGGCACTTAAAGGGTAGCACCACCCCAAAAAAATATTCTTATAAATGAAAGGTAAAGTCTCTAGTAGTCCATTCCATCAACAAGTTCACAAAAATATGTTTCCAGAAAAAAAAAATGTGGAAAACGCATCACCATTCTAAAGCATGCGTGCATGGGTCTGCATGTAAGAAGACTACTTTGTCTAGAGCGAACGAATCGTCCGGGATTCTATTGTCTCCAAATGTACGCATGAATAGCATTGCCGCACTCGCAAATGTTTGGCCCGTACGGAACCAGGAAATAATAGTGGTTCCGTAAGTGGTGGAAATTAATTGCTTTATTTATGAATTACACAACCCTTTGAAAAATGTTGGGTATCTATTTGATATCACAAAAGGGTACCAAAACATATAATTATGTGTTGTTCATTGCCTGGTGGTCCCCTTTAAAGTGTTAACCTGTTGGAAGCAATATGATATCGGTATAACTCACATTTCCTATGAAACCCAGCCTGAGTATTTTCCAGATCAATCCTGAATGGATTTATCAGTTGCAGTAAATTAGATTTTGGGTGAATTTGTAGTTGTTTTCTCCAAAGACCCGGCTAAACCCACTGCCTATTGAAACCTGATGGGTCATGCTTAAACTCTATGGGAATTGTACAAAGCTAGTAGAGAACAGGTTAACTCGTTGTCTGGAGTAGTAACCAGGGGAGTGTTTTCACTAAACACTCAAATTAATTTTAGCATCTTTTTAATCACTAAAATACGATCCTTAAAGGTACACTTGAGTATTAGTACTTCCCGAAGTGCCCCTTGACACTAAATTGGTTGGTTTTAATTCCATTTGAAAGTTCCATGAATAAAACATGTAAAATGAGAATCATTCCCTTTTCAAATGCTCTCATAGTTGAACAATTTGATTTCAAGATATTTTATTCATGGCTAAAACCAGTGAGTTTTTAGAGACGTCCTCTTGAGTTGTAACGGCTCTTTTTAAAATGATATCAGGGTTTTTACTTTGTCGTTTGTAATTGTGTATACCTTTCGAGCATGGTGGAGTATAACTATTAGTTTGTACCGTAATGGGTTTTGGTTACTAATGTTAAGTTTGACCAATACTCAACTATTCCTTTAAATCAATTTTAGTATTTAGAGAAACACCCTACTGGTGGGTCATGTTTTAACTTTGTGGGCGTTGCAAAAAGCTAGTAGGGAACCGGTTAACCATTTAGGATTGGTCTCCCAAATTCCTAGGCTTGGGTCTATGGATAACACATGTTGAAGCAAAATAAGTCGGTGCTGAGCGGGTTATAGGATAAGCAGGGCAATTTAAATTGTCAACAGGTTGAGCTTTTGCTTTGGGGAAATAAAGGCGATGCTATTAATCATCACGATATTTATAGAGGTGATATTTGCAACTTTCCATATTGCGTCAGATGTATTTTTATTTTGAGGTTATTTAATCCATAGTAAATCATAACAAATTTAATAATTTTACAACAAATCGACAACAGAAATACCATGTCAGATAAAGGCATACCGTGTAACTATTAATAATAATTCAGATATTTATAGAGGTGATATTTGTAACTTTCCATATTGCGTCATTTGGTGTGATTTCATCAAGATGTGTTTTTATTTAATAATAATAATAATACTTTCAGCTTATATATCGCATTATAACCATGCATCAAGATATTTATAGGGGTGATATTTGTAACTTTCCATATTGCATCATATGGTGCAATGTCAACAAGATGTTTATTTTGAGCTTATTTAATCCATAGTAAATCATAACAAATCAACAACAGAAATACTATTAATAATAATTCAGATATTTATAGAGGTGATATTTGTAATTTTTCGTATTTTGTCAGATGATGTCATTTCATCAAGATGTATTTTTATTTAGAGGTTATTTAATCCATAGTGCATCATAACAAAGTAAATTTGACAAAAATTTGACAACATAAATACTATGTCAAGATAAAGGCATAACTATTAATAATAATTCAGATATTTATAGAGGTGACATTTGTAACTTTTCGTATTTTGTCAGATGATGTCATTTCATCAAGATGTATTTTTATTTTGAGGTTATTTAATCCATAGTACATCATAACAAATAAATTTGACAACAAATCAAAAACAGAAATATCTTGTCAAGATAAAGGCATTAGTATTAATAATAATTCAGATATTTATAGAGGTGATATTTTTGATTTGCCATACATACGTCAGATGGTTTATTTATCCATAGTACGTCATATGAAGTAAATTTGACAACAATATGAAAACATAAATGCCATGTAAAAATAAAGGCTAATCTATTAAATAATAATTCAGATATTTATAGAGATGATCCTTTTGTATAGTATGCCAACTAGAGTAATTAATAATAATGGCCACTTTCCATCTAGGGAACAGCTTAATACTGACAAATTGGATACAATTTATACACTTTTATTTTGTTGTTGTTCTTTTTAAACAATAGATATTTGTGATTGTACTTTTCTTTGTAAGAACCCATTCTTTGTCTCATACGATTACAAATACATGCCAGTATTGGCATTTACCTTTCTCTCCGTACTTGCAACATGTGTGCAGTGAATGTTTATATCAATATTGACACGACTGGCTTTCCATGACTCTTAAGTTCTTGCTATGTACAGTGTAGAAAAGGTGTATATCAATGTTGATACAACTGGCTTTCCATATCTCTAAGAACTTGTTACATATATGGGTGTCTCTATTACCATATTGACTTGACAGGCTTTTGCTTGTCCCTCAGGAATTGCTAAGGATATGTAATGGGTGTATTTATTACATTGCTGACCCACAAGCTGTCTTTTTCTGACTTGAAATGTACATTTGACCTAATCTTCTTGGCGTATGCCAGGGCTTGGGGTTTCAACCATTTCCTGAAAACACACTGTTTGATATCACTCAATATTGATTCATTTTATTCTCATTTTACTTGACAAAGTGGGCACCTTTTCCTGATTTTTCTGAGCGAATCTACACGCTATTTCTCTACCTGCAGTACCTACAGTGTATTCACAAACTGAATATATATTTGTTTGCTTCCCCAAATGTATTTGTACGATGCCACTCAATATTGTTCCATTTAGACTTATTTGTGTTTCTTTTTCTTAAATCTTTGAGCAAATTCTATATTACGTGACATTTCTGTACCCACAGCACTGCCAGTGCATACCCAAACTGGATATATATTTGATTTCTTCCCCAAATGTATTTGTATGATGCCACTCAATATCGATCCATTTAGTCTCATTTACTCGACAAAATGTGTGTCTTTTCCTTATTTTCTTCGAGCAATTTCTACATTGCATGACATTTCTGTACCCACAGCACTTCCAGTGCATACCCAAACTGGATATATATTTGATTTCTTCCCCAAATGTATTTGTATGATGCCACTCAATATCGATCCATTTAGTCTCATTTACTCGACAAAATGTGTGTCTTTTCCTTATTTTCTTCGAGCAATTTCTACATTGCATGACATTTCTGTACCCACAGCACTTCCAGTGCATACCCAAACTGGATATATATACTCCGCAAAAAAAGAAACTGGACACTTGTATAAGTTGAAATATTTCATATTAATGTACGATAAAGTGTACATGATCATATATCAAATTAAAGGGAATTTAGTCCTCTACATGCAGGGTATACCTTAAAGGTGTAATCGTTCATGCATAAAATGCCATGGTCAATTAACACTAGCAAGGTCTGTTTTCAAAAATAGCAAAACAATGGAGGACCACACCATTCGACTGAAGTGATAGTAAGCGTTTCACCTAAAACAAGATGAGCGGGGCAAGTAAATTATGACATTATTCAACTTTATTGTTATGAACATACTCTGGAAATACAAATTTGTCAATAAAACAGGGCCAGGTTATGAAAGCATTATCATACTGGTCTGTATTACAGGCATGAAGCTTGTCTATTTCATGTGTCCCCTGCAATTTTAACCATATTTACCTAGAGAAATGTAATGTTAAAGACTGCCCAAATGTTTGACCAAGGGTGACTTCAGTTTTTGAAGATCTTTGGACTACGGTATAATTCTTGAGAAGAATTTATACCATTTTCATGCTGAAATAAGGGCACAAACTGTGGTTTTGACTAATAAAGCTTTGCCATGGAATTCCCCATTTTGTTACTTTTGGATGAAAATAACACCTATAACGTTCACAATTTGTCTTCATTTATACTTTTTATTGAGATGAAGATAGAAAAAGATCACATTTGTAATGAAAAATTATGCCATCTCATGAATATATCGTTTTACATTATGCTTATCAACATTTATATGTATCGGAAATAATATCGCTAGTGATATTCGTTTGTCTCGCAATGTATGGTCAACATTGAATCTGATTCAATGTTGACCATACATTGCGAGACAAACGAATATCACTAGCGATATTATTTCCGATACTATATCCGCAATGAGTAATATATTTACCATTAACATTTATATGGTTGAGTGGATGTTCCATTTTTGCTATTTTTGAAAACAGACCTTGGTGTGGTTAATTGACCGTGACAAGTCATGCATGAATGATTTCATCTGGATTTCATGCGAATATTGAAGATGGTAATTTTATCTTTAATTTGATATACAATATCATATATTTTATCGTTAATGAATACGAAATATTTGGTCTCATACAAGTGTCCAGTTTCTTTTTTTGCAGAGTATATTTGTTTGCTTCCCCAAATGTATTTGTATGATGCCACTCAATATCGATCCCTTTAGTCTCATTTACTCGACAAAATGTGTGTCTTTTTCTTACTTTCTTCGAGCAATTTCTACATAACATGACATTTATGTACCCGCAGCACGAACATGTATTTGCTCGTTTCTCTACATGTATGGTTTGTACAATGCCACTAAAATATTGACCCATTTTGGCTGTACGTCTCTGCTTCATTCTTTCAGTTGCCTCAGTTTATTGCCATATTGGATTTATTGATTTTTTAAAATCTAGTTCACCTAGTTTTCATACCTCTCAATGTCACTGATATTGCTCCATTGAATGCATCTAATTGAGTGTGAAACATATTTTCAACCATGATCCTGAATGAAAGATTTCCACAAGGTCTGAAACACATTTGTTGAAAACTTATTTGATTTCAACATACATAGTTTCTAAAAGTACATAGTTATTGAATGTTATGCAGATTATTGTGTGCGTGTTAAATTCAAAACCATTTACACTCAAATATTACAATAAGCAGGAAAATTAATCCTGAATTTGTTATGCAATATAGTGTCATGTTTATTATGTAATAGTCCGCATTGCATATTTTTAGCCTTAGATAAGGGTACCAGTATTTTTTTAACACAGCGTTGTTTTTCAAACTGTTTATTAGGAAACTATGAGAAAAAGACAATCAAATTTATTCTACCTTTATTCTAAAATCAATGAGGTCCCCCAAAATTAAAATGATGGATCATCTTACCTTTGAACTGTCTTCTAAGATCAAAAGCTCATAGTCTTCTTGTCTTTCCAAAATATAATGAAGATAATAATTCCAAAATATTGTATATATAGCCTACTATCCATATGCTATGAGACAGTATCAAACTTAAGAATAATCAATTAAATATGTGATTTGTAATAGTAAAATACCAGTTAGCCTAAGCATAAATTCATTCAAATTTACCTCTTCAGGGCCAAATCTGAGATATATGTATATTTGGACATGAGCCATATATAGAGAATGCATGAAGTTCCAAAATAGAATGATTAACAATGGGTGAAGTGTAATAAGTTGTAAGGGAATGGTCAAATTGTTAACTCCTTGAGTGCCAAGCTTGCATTTTTGCACACAAATGCCATAGAGCTTTTAAATATCTGGCATGCAAAGTGTTAAGGGATCTAGTAACTTTGTTGACAAGTGCAAAATCTGATGACTGGTCAACAAAAAATTTATTTTTGTGATCTGACTGCGAATATGGAGAATGACCGAAGTACCACAATAAACTGATCGCCAATGGGTTAAATGGACTATAGTAGTGTAAACGATTGGTTTACAAATATTAAAGCCCTTTACAATGATACCCATATTGACCTTTAATAATTGATCCACTATTGACCGCCACGCAGTGTTGATATACTGCACAAAGCAGTGTACCTTTCCCCTTTGAGAGCCATTGTGTATTCAATCAATCCCATCAATGAATTTCATACATGAGATAATTTAACCCATTTGCACCTGATTTATTGAAATCCAATACAGTTTATACACGATCCACAACGTATGCAAGAGGAATGGGTTAAAATTTATGAGCATTTTGAATTGGTAGTAAATTTGCCCCCGGCGTTAGATTTATAATTAATATTTGACTTATAAAGTCTCTTTCCAAATGGCATTATGATTTACTTTATAATAGAGAATCATAGATGTAATACAAATTATTCGTCCCTTAATTGAGATTATAAATATAAAAAGGTCTTTCGCAGCAAATTGATTATTATTGCTAGGTTGACCTTTCATCTTTTGTTTGGTCGATTCTATTTGTAGCTCAATTTAATTATTTTAAAGATTATTGTAGGTGGTATTATTCAAAATAAAGCCTTTCATATCATCTCTCATTCTGCCTCTGCCCCCCCCCCCCCCCCCCCCCCAAGAAAAGAAGAAAACAAGAACACTTTAATTGTTGGTACATTTGTGACACAACCATTTGTATTTGTTTATTAGAAATCAGCATAATACTCCATATGGTAAATTTATCAAAAAGATCAAGTTAGTAATTGTTTGATAGAATATGTGTCTGTACAAGCTTCTGTTAGTCATCAAAATATTGTTAGAGATTAGAATGAGCATAAATATATAATGCATCTCTCATCTTCATTGCATAACATATCTGCAGAAAAGACAATGCTTTATTCGGTTGATGAGATTCATTATTAATATTATTAATGACAGTACTTCTACTTCTACTTGGGTACTCGACAGGGTCCATCAGTCAGGACGTAGAGTCGAGGGGAACCGGTGAGGTGTCCCATTAATTGCCGATTGAGGCAACTGCTCCCGCAAAGGCTCCTAGTGATGTAGAAGCCAAGATATTATTGGGGAGCGCATTCCATGCTGTTACAGTTTGTGGGAAGTAGGAGTTCTGGTAAAGCTGAGTTCGAGTATGTATATGCTTGAGCTTATTTGGGTGGTATTGTCTGGTGATGCTTGGGGCCATTGGTGTGAGGAGTTGGTCAGGTGTAATTGCTACCATGCCATTCTGAATTTTGTAGAGGAGGCTAAGGCAGGAGATGTGTCTGCGTCTTTCCAGTGTAGTCCATTGAAGTTGTTGAATCATAGCAGACACACTCTCAGAAAGGCGGTATTGTTGAAGAACGAATCTTGCTGCTCGCCTCTGTACAGCTTCAATCTTTGAGATGCTCTTCTTTGTAGATGGATTCCAGACTGTTGCACAATATTCCAAGCGAGGTCTAACCAGGGAGAAGAAGGCTTGTTGTCGGATCTTCTGGGAAGAGCGTCGTAGATTCCTATTGATAAGCCCGAGCATTTGGTTAGATTTCGATGCAATTCCATCAATGTGTTTTTGCCAGGATAGGTTGTGAGAAAAAGTAAGACCCAGGTATTTGTAGTTTTGAACTGCTGTAAGTTGAGTATTGCCCAGTAGGTAATTGCCTTCAATGTTGTTTCGGCGGAGTGAGAACCGTAGAAGATGACATTTCTCTGTGTTGAATTTCATCTGCCAGGTAAGAGACCATTGATGAAGGCGGTCAAGGTCCCGCTGAAGCGCATGGTGGTCCGAGATGTCATGAATAGGATTGACCACAAAGAAAAGAAACAATTCCTACTTTGCAAAGATAATGACTAGTTTATCAATTTAATGATTGTTTTGTTGTCGCCATGGTGAAGAAAAAAGAACATCAAATTAGCAATCATCCAAATTGTTTGTATCCCCCACATTTTAAAAAGACTTACGATCAAGAGTCTGAAATGAGCATTGGAGAAGAGAATGGATATTCATCAAAATTAATGAGAAACAAATTCGTCCTATATCTGCCTCATTTAGTTAACCTGTTCAGGGCCCATTGCAGAAAGAGATACAATTGATTGTAAGTCAGAAAATCTGCATGTTTCAACCAATCAGATTTGCGCATGTAGAACACATTATCTGAATTACAATTAATTGTAACTTACAATCGGTTCTAGCTCTTTCTGCAACAGGGCCCTGGACTGATCCAGAAAACATTCCAGCTTTGGTCATGTACATGTTACAGCAAGATGAAACAGTCCTGAATGGCTTAAAATGAAGAGCTGCAGGCTATGCGGACAGATAGAAAATAAATGAAAGCACAGCTATGCAAAATTAATTCACGAGAGGACATTGCATTTGCCTCATGATCTTTAAAAGGCAGACATAAAACAAAACATCACAGGAATAGTAGACAATTCACCTGACATGTTTTCCTTTATAACCGAGTTAGGAATGTTTTTTATCTTGGTATTTACATATATTCTCCATAGATGAGGGGTATGCATCCCCCCCCCCCCCCCCCCCCACCTCACAAGGAGAGTGTGTGTGTGTATCGGTATATGAGATTGATCCTCGTGAACGGCAAATCATCCCCTCCCCCCCCCCCCCCCCAGGTGTAAGAACCTGTCTACGCCACTGTTTCAGCCTAATGATTGTAAAAGACAGATACAGTTTTAAATGTCACAGGAAAACCCCATTCATTTGACTTATTTGCCTTAATCTAAACAAGACTATCACATTTTTGTATAAAATGTATTCTCCATTTACCTCAGCCCATTTTGTAAATTGTGGAAAGGTTTTCTTACTGCCTTATGATTTTGTACCTGTTCCCTTCAAGATTCTGAAATCTCCATAGACTTAGTACACAACCTACCGGTTTCCGTAGTAAAGGGGTTAAAAGATAGGTGCAGTGCTAAATGTCACAGGATAAGCTTTTCATGGGACTTCCTTTCTTTAACACACTCAGGACCGTACGTTCCCCAAAATACTTGAGCTAGGGTATATGATAATGCAAGATAATACTAAAATAAAACCGTCTAGAATGGGTAAATATAAACGCTTCTTTTTTGCTATTGATATTGTGTCTTCTTATAAATGTGTGCATACGTGTATGTGGATGTGTTTGGTTGTGTGTATGTGGTTGCGTGTGAGTATGTGTGTGAGTGAGAGTGAATGAATGACAGCCATATTAAATGTGTTCAGGGCATATTAATGCGAGGGTAGATTGCCATAGATACACATTTGTTGTTAGCAACAACAATGACTTGCGTACTCACTGAAGTAGCTATTCATCTGTGGCCCTAATTAAAACTAGATACAATGGCTCATAAGGTAGATGGGTATTGTTAGCGCACCACAATATTGTAGAAGAACGTGTGGACAAAAAAACTTGTCTTTGAAAGTAAGATGAAGACATAGAGAGTGTACATGTATCCTCCATCTGACGTAGGTGACTTACATACATGATAAATAGATGGTGTAGGAAATTGCTTGTCGTGCAAATATTACAATAGGACTCGTTCCAGTTCTTTCTAAGACGTCAATATCGTGTTATTGCATTTTCACATCTCCAATATCTTGTGAGATTGTTGATGATGAGAATGACTTGCACCGTGTGTTTATTGCTACTCTTGCGTTATATCCATACATCTTATGGTAGATTAATGTCATAACTGGGTATTGAACAAAAATACAAAATTATATTTACTAACTCTTTGCCATAACTTTTTACACAGTTGACACACTTCGAGGGAGACTTTCAAAACCGAATACTAATTTTCATCTGTTTATTTCTACAAATTTGTAACAAAGGATCATTTTAGAAGACCAAAACCTGTCCCATACTAGTGGTTCTCTCATACCATGTTGTATTCGTATTGCACATAGAAGCACGGAACAGTTTTTCCCCCTTTCGTTAGAAAGATATTTACCATTGAAATGTTCAGATATTTAACTATCCACTGGATACTCATACCTGTGTAAAAAGTCAGTGCAATGAGTTCGCAAATATCACTTTGCATTTTCACACATTACTCAGAGGACACTCAAATCACAAAACTATATATTTTATCAACCATTCATAATTTTTTGCACATGTCAACAAAGTTACTAGATCCCTTCAAGTTCTAGGTAAGTTTGGTGGATTTTGAAAATATTACTAGGTCCCTTTAAATCCCCCACTGTTGTCTTCCCCTGTTGAAGATGTCTGGCCTTTCCTTAAATGTTTTTTAATTTGATTTGATATCATTTAATTGTATCCCCCGAACCACTTCGGGGGATACTATGGATTTGGCCTCGTCGCGCCGCCGCGTCCGCCGCGTCCGCCGCAGAGATTTTCTTGTGAACGCTCTACAGGTCCGAGTTCTTGTCCGATCATTTTCTAATTTGGTATGAAGGTGTATTAAGGAAAGAGGATGAAGCCTATTGATTTTGGTGTGGGGCGGAGTCCTGGTTGCCATGGTAACCATGATATAAAGAAATAGTTAAGATTACCTTGTGAACGCTCTACAGGTCCGAGTTCTTGTCCGATCATTTTTTAATTTGGTATGAAGGTGTATTAAGGAAAGAGGATGAAGCCTATTGATTTTGGTGTGGGGCGGAGTCCTGGTTGCCATGGTAACCATGATATAAAGAAATAGTTAAGATTACCTTGTGAACGCTCTACAGGTCCGAGTTCTTGTCCGATCATTTTCTAATTTGGTATGAAGGTGTATTAAGGAAAGAGGATGAAGCCTCTTGATTTTGGTGTGGGGCGGAGTCCTGGTTGCCATGGTAACCATGATATAAAGAAATAGTTAAGATTACCTTGTGAACGCTCTACAGGTCCGAGTTCTTGTCCGATCATTTTCTAATTTGGTATGAAGGTGTATTAAGGAAAGAGGATGAAGCCTATTGATTTTGGTGTGGGGCGGAGCCCTGGTTGCCATGGTAACCATGATATAAAGAAATAGTTAAGATTACCTTGTGAACGCTCTACAGGTCCGAGTTCTTGTCCGATCATTTTCTAATTTGGTATGAAGGTGTATTAAGGAAAGAGGATGAAGCCTATTGATTTTGGTGTGGGGCGCGGTCCTGGTTGCCATGGTAACCATGATATAAATAAATAGTTAATATTACCTTGTGAACGCTCTACAGGTCCGAGTTCTTGTCTGATCATTTTCTAATTTGGTATGAAGGTGTATTAAGGAAAGAGGATGAAGCCTATTGATTTTGGTGTGGGGCGGAGTCCTGGTTGCCATGGTAACCATGATATAAAGAAATAGTTAAGATTACCTTGTGAACGCTCTACAGGTTTACTTGACATTAAAATAATGTTTTTTAAACTGAATGAGATATATGATTCTCTAGAGACTCTAGTACACTTGAATACTGATCCCCCTATAATTGATAAACAAATCCAAGTATAACACCTTGTTCAAAACCCTAAACAATGACGATTGGCTGCAATTGTTTTTAACTGCTGCATAATGTAAGAGCCTGTTACATATGCCAATATTAATGAGCTCCGCAAGTTAGCAAAGGCCTCGCCGCTGACGCGGCTCAGTCCTGCGATCACTGCTGTAAGCGCACATCGCTTTGTCTATTAATCAGACCCTGCTCGGAGGACAAACAGCGCGCGAGGCCTTGCCCAAAGGCTACTGCCAGCCTAGTAGAACAACGTACACCACCAAACTTGTTCAGTTCACAATATTACAACCCACAAAAGTGCAATGCAATTGGTTCGGGGGATACATGTGCTCGGCTGCGCGACCCGCCGAGCGCGCAATTTCTAGTTTTGTTTATTTCCAAAAATTTAGAAAAACCAAACACTGTTCCAAGCTTCTATTGGTATTACACAAGGTATGTTTTTGGACAGTGTTACTATATCCCTTTAAGTTCTGCGTATTAGTTTGGTGGATTTTGACAATGTTACAAGATCGATCTCTTTAAATCCCCCACTGCTGCTGTCTTCCCCTTTTTAAAGATGTCTGGCCTTTCCCCTGATGTGCGTTGCTTCAGATGAAATTGCAGAATGAGAAGAAACAGAGTTTGACATTGAGAATCCTCCGTTTCCATTTCTAAACTATCAGCTTTCTCCTCTTACCTTAAGGCTATGGACAGCTGATACCTAAATGCCACCAATAGATGGATTTTGTCCGTTGAGAGTTAGAAGGGCATTAAGTTGATTTTTGAGCAAAAAAGGGTTGTGCAGACTATCTTGTACATGTAGGTTTGAGCCTTTTCTTTATTATGTGATGTCACATTTTCAGATAGTAATTATTTATAATCTTTGAAATATTTATCACGTTTAGTTGATATTTTCTAAATTGAGTTGTGCCGGCTATCTTTTAGCTTCCAAAAGGAGTCTTCTTTATGTGATGTAATCTTTTCAGATAGTAATTATTTATAATCTTTGAAATAGTTAACACGTTTAGTTGATATTTGCTAAATTGAGTTGTGCCAACTATCTTGTAGGTTTGAGACTTTCTCTATGTGATGTAAACTTTTCAGATAGTAATTATTTCTAATCTTTGAAATATTCGTCAAAATAAAGAGGTGCTGTATCGGGTTTCTACATCGCTCTCCAACTTTGAACATGATTATCTCTGAAGTACAAAAAGTGACTTAGCGCCCTTCTCTTTCTCAACTGGCAATTCTTGCTTTCCTTGAAATATACAATTCAATTCCTTGTGTGTGTCCCTTTTTCTATAAATTTCCCCAAAATGGCCCTTATTCACAGTACCTACAACTTTACAATAATTGCTACGGTTTTGAATTACCCTTGCTTGTATGAGCAGGTTTTACATGAATATTGAAAGGAAAGTTTTATTTTGAGCTCCAATTTATTTTGTGATGCTTTTTTCCATGAAAATGGATAAGTTTACTGAGGCTGAGGTATCCTGGTGCAATATTAGAGATTGAATTTCCAAGCTTCTTTTTCTGTCCTGGTATTCGTTTACAATATCTTTATCCTGCCATATCTGCATACAATATCTGCACACGTCATGGGCTTACTTGCTATTTTGTTAAAATTGTACTTTTGCTCTTTTCTCGTAGCTACATATCTATGTATAATAATATATGCTTTCTGAGGATACCAATGCAATATGTATTTTACAAGATTGAGTTGAAACCATTTTTTTCTATTAACTATTGCAAACCATTTTATTTAACTACACCAGAATATTCACAATCAATATAGATTGTTAAGTATCTGTATTTTAAATTAATGCTCCAAGATACATAAATCAGAGAAGATGTTTGTATGCCTCCACAACTTATAGTGGCTGGAGGCATTATGTTTTCCGGTTGCCCATACGTCTGTACAGGTTAATTATATCTATAGGACATTCTTTTACAGTGCTCTGATTACATTACATGTACATCAATAAGTATTCATTTGATTTTCTGTGGCCTCATTTTGTAGCAGGTAATTAAATTTCTTCATTAATGAATACGTAGGTGCTTAGGTTCAGTCAGAGGTTTTCTGAGTGTGCTAACCTGTTAACCCATTCAGGACTAACTTGGGCTGAGGTTTTTTTTTGAGATTGCATGTTATACCCTAATCAAAAAGTCTTGTATGGGCTAATGGCTGGCATATCTTTACATTAACAGGATCCATTGACTTTGTATTTTTCCCCAAAAGTAATGTTTGAGACTTCAATCATATAATAATAATATCCACTATTTATATAGTGCCTATCACGATTGATAATCATCTCGAAGCGCTTTACAATTTTTTTATTACCCCGGTCATAGGATACAATGCAAACCAGCACACATTGTGTGCACCATCTCACTCCCTGGGGAGTATTCCTTCCAAGCGCTCAGTGGGCTCAAGAAGATCGTTCACATAAAGGCTTTCACCTCCTACCAGTCCCCATTTATACCAATTTCATTGTAAGATTCTTGATAATGATATGCAATAATTTCGTAGAAAAAGCATACAGGTTAACTAGTGAAAACAGAGAAAGTCAATGTCTGATTTGATCCCGATCGTTTGTGTGAAGTATCCAAATTTGGATACTATGGATGATTGAGTATCCAAAATCAGATACTATGGTGGGAAACTCTCTTAAATCCTGTCCTAAATATATCCATGATGATGGAGGCATTTGACAAATCAAACCCATTTTATTCTTCTGTTACCACAAGCTTAAAGGGGCCATGTAATGCGAATACATGTTGACTTCTATTTATCTGTATACGGACAAGTGCTGAGTCAAATGGGATATTTTGAAAAACGGATATGAGTCGTGTAAAAACGGTCGGATATTGAATATATCCGAAATAAAAATTTTAAAAATTTTAAAAAATCCTGATATTTTATTATTTTTTTTTTTTCCCCTTCGGATACCCGTATCCAAAAATTTGTAGGTCGGATGGATATCCGTTTGGACTCGGCCCTAATACGTACAAGAGAAGTGGGAAAGCTCTAAGTGAATTTGTGTTTTTATGTCATTAGCCGCTTTACAGACCAGTTATCTAGGTCAGAAAGGGAAAAAATATATACTGTTCATGCAATGTCATATTTCTACATATTTTACACTCTTACTACATTATGTATAGTCAAAATACTAAATGATCAGTACATTTGATGTTATCTCTTGAGTACGGTACCGAGCATGGTAGCTTAGCGGTTAGAGTGTCCACCTCGTGTACGGGAGGTCCCAGGTTCGAACCCAGACCGGGTCATACCAAAGACTTTAAAAATGGTACTTTCTGCCTTCTAGCCAGGCGCTCGGCATTTATAGAATGGGGAAGGGAAAGTTAATCGCACGAGTTACCAGAGGACTGGTCCCCTTCTGTAGCTCTCGCTACATTTAGTAGACGTGTGGCCTAGGGCTAAAGAAGTGAAATCTCGTTTTGAAATTGCATGCTCATGTCCCTCTCTTAGCCCGAATATTTTCAGGTCCAGTCCAGAATGGGTAAAAGGGGCACACCTGTTAACCTCATTGCCTATGGGAACCTGTTGGGCCCTGTATAAAGTCTATTAGGATTGCACAACCTAGTCGAAAACAGGTAAAAGGAGTAGGATTCGACCAAACATTAAGGATATTTTCTCCACTCAATAGGGTATACACCTGTTGAAGGGGCACAATACACCTTGCAAAAGCCTACTCAATTAACTCCTAACGTGCCAAGCTCGCATGTTTACAATACACACAAATGCCATATAGCATTAAAATCCCTGGCACGTCAAAGGGATCTAGTAACTTTGTTGACATGTGCAAAAAGTGATGAATGGTTGATGCAATGTATATTGTTCTTATCTCATATGTCCACAGGGTATTGTGTGAAAATTTCAAGTCAAATGGACATTGCATGGCCAAGTTATAAGCAAAAATGCAAAGTGATATAAACTAACTCACTGCACTCACTTTGTACACGGTAAGAAAAACTCCGGGCAGTTTTTCTCATCTGAATACTTTGATCGTACATATCTTTGTAACGAAAGGGAAATTTGAAAAACCGAAACCTGTCCCATGATTTTATTGTTAATACGAATACAACAAGCTATGAAGGAACCGCTAGAATGAATTTTATTTTGAGGATTTGGACAATGTTACTAAGTCCCTTTACGAGTTAAGCAGATAATACTGTACCAACCATACTCCGGTTGGGTCTAAAGAGAATACTTGTTATACCAAAAATAATCCAAGCATGTTTAATGGGATATGGGAATTACTCTACCTCACTTTATTAAATTGGAATTGTCCTTCTTTAGCAAGAGAGCAATTATCTAAATTGCTTGTAATCAGCATAAATGAAAGGGTGGAGATATGTTAAAGGTTAATAGCAGCCACTGAGGCCTCTTTCTGTACTGTATTTATTTGTTTGTTTGTGTGTGTTTCTGTTTTTGTTTGTGTATTAAAAGGTGTGTGAGTTTGTATTATTTGTCTTTGTCCATTTGGCTTGCACTCACTATATGTCTTACATGCCTAGAAAAGTAGCGATGTGTATCAATATGTTTGTTTGCATTTTTGTATGAGTGAAATTACTTTATAACGACACAAAGCTTCACACAACAAAGTGTCTTCAGAAAGCTACCAAAAGAACGTAATTGGAAAGTCAAGGATCTAATTATGGTGATGAATTGAATGTAATTACTCAATGCCCTCTACACCTGATGGTTGTTAAGGCCCGGTCACATATCACATGATAGCGTATCGGATGCTTGACGGAGAGTACAATTTTCAATCTGTTTGTCTCTGTTTGTTAGCATTTCATGTAAACTTGTTCCTTGTAAGGCAATGTACGTTGTTTTATCCGGCAGAATGTATTGTGAATGAAGCGATGGAGACAACTTTCACCACCGAATAATTTGATTTTGCAAATGTTCTATTTTTTCGAGCGTCCATTTACGCTAACCGGTGATATGTGACTGGGCCCTCATCAGTAACCTGTGTCCATTCCAGGTCAGCCAGCTATATATACTTGGTTGAGAAACAGAAGGGCATTAAAGACACTTCATGTACTTCGGACATAACCATGTTTAAAAATTGGGAGCCTTATTAAAAGAAACCACAAAAACAGTTGTTTGATTTTTGTATAAGTATTTCCGAAATAATAAATAATTGTTATCTGAAAATACAAAATGGAATGCCCTTCTAACTCTCACCAGAAGATATCGGCTTGTGTTCTTGACTTACATCATTCTTTAAAGTAGAATTTCATTGAAAATCACAAAATATGAGAATAATGCATCACGAGAGAGCTAGGGGCTGACAGATTAAGATAAATACTGTTTTACAAGTCCCATACCAACACGATATCCTAGTACAACAACAAAATAAAACCCCATCGCAAGAATCGAAAACAAGCGCTCTTTGCACACAAAAAAGGCCAATGTTTTGATGACGTCATAAAGTGCGCAAGTTATTATTAGCAGACGATGTATCATTACAAATCTATACAACCATTAGTGCACTCATATTGCCTGCTAAATGTGTATTCTTGCCATGAAAAGCATTTATTTCATTGCATTTTGTAAATAAGGTTTACTTCGACTTGTACACAATAATCATTCACTCAGAGACATTTACTGAAAGAAAGACAAATTCAATGAAGTAAGTCTGCTAATGATAACTCACACACTTCATGACGTCACAGTATTTCAGCTGGATTCGGCGGAACTTTTGATGCCATAAACTTCATTGATGATATGAGCTGAATCTAAATTCAAAATCAATGAAATTATACTTTAAGAATTCATTTTAATATGCCTTCTAGCCACAGTTGAACCAGTTATGATGAACTTGTTTTTAATAGTTCTTTCAGGAAAGAGCTCAACAAAACTCTAGATTTCCTACAAAATGTTAACAATGTGTGACGCCATATATACTAAAATACATCTTTGCAAATGTGTTCAAATAAAGAAATATGAAAGTATAATATAAAGAGAGAAAGCCTACATCAAAAGAGAGTATGTTCTAGCAAGTACAATTAAAGGATACCACTACCCAAAAAAAATATTCTTATTAAAGAAAGGTAACATCTTTAGTATTCCATTCCATCAACAAGTTCACAAAAATATGTTTCCAGAAAGAAAAAAATATAATTGGAAAACGCATCACCATTCTAAAAGCATGCGTTCATGCGGTCTGAATTGCGAAGACTAATGTGTGCAGAGCGAACGAATCGCCCGGGAATCTATTGTCTACAAACGTACGCGTGAATAGCATTGGCGCACTCGCAAATGGTTGGCCCGTATGGAACCAGGAAATAGTAGTGGTTCCGTAAGTGGTGGAAATTAATGGGTATCTATTTGATATCATAAAACGGTACCAAAACATATAATAATGTGTTGTTCTTTGCCTGGTGGTCCCCTTTAATGTGAGAAAAGGAGTTTGGAAAATCCCCTAGAGACATCAACATTTCAAGTATGTTTGGAGTGCTTTTCGTGATGTAATGGAAAAGACAAGGATCTAATTAGGTTGATGAATTGATTGTAATTACTCAACGTCCTCAACCCTAGTGGTTTTTAGCAGTAACCTGTGTCCATTCCAGTTCAGTGAGATATGTTCTGCTTGTGCTCTCGTCCTACATAATTCATCCTTGAAAAATGAGCTATATGATGACATAAATGGTACCCTGGGGTACCAAACAAATATCTGCCATTTTGTTTAATTATTTATTTATTTTTTAGGGCTGTACTGGGGTATAGCGTGCATGCAATTGCGCGCTACACTGCATACACAACGCAATACGGTTGTGCTTCAAGTGGACACAAGATGGCGCTACACAACGCGGTACCCCGGGGTACAACGGTACCCCGGGGTACCGCGTGTGTCATCATATGTTCCGCTTGTGCTCTCGTCCTACATAATTCATCCTTGAAAAATGAGCTATATTCTGCCTTTTAGCAACAGTTTTAAAACCAGTTATGATAAACTTATTTTTAATAGTTCTTTCAGGAAAAACGCTCAACAAAATGATATATGGTTGTCTGTGAGTGTGTGACGCCAATACTTTATCTCCAGTATGTTCAGTTAATATTTAATTGATTTGAGAGAATGAGATGGAGTGAGGGAAATTCCTTAAAATCAGGCAAACTTTGAAGTATGTTTGGAGCGCGGCTCAAGATATAATTGAAAAGACAAGGATGTAATTATGGTGATGAATGGAATGTAATCGCTCAATGTCTTTAGCTCTCGATGGTTGTTGCTGGTGACCTGTGTGCATTCCACGTCAGTGAGATATGTTCAGCTTGTGCTCTTGTCTTACATACTTCAATCGTGAAGAATTCACTCTTTTCTGCCTTTTAGCAATAGTTGTTCCAGATATGATGAAAAGTGTCAAGTAATGTTCAAAATAGACATCTTGTTTGAAGGTCAGAAGAGAATGACTTAGTAACAAGAATTGATTTGAGAGAATGAGAGTGAGGGCAGTTCCCGAAATGAAGGCAACATTTGAAGTACATTTAGAGTGTGTCTCATATACAATTGAAAAGACAAGGATGTAATTACGTTGATGAATGAAACGTAATCACTCAATGTCCTTAGCTCTCGATGGTAGTTGCTGGTAACCTGTGTTCATTCCAGGTCAGTAAGATATGTTCAGCTTCTGATGTTGTTGTACTTTAATCTTGAAGAGTTCTCTCTTGTCTGCCTTTTAGCAATAGCTCTACCAGTTATGATGAACTTGTTTTGCAAGTTTAGGCAAAGGGTATGATTATTCCCCTAAAAAGTTAACCCCTTGTCTACGGGAAATGAGCGGGCTATGTACATTGTACAAAGTCTATGACGAGTTCAGAATCTCAAAGGGAACGGGTTAAGAATGTATTATTTAGACCATTGCTAAATATAAAGGGTTAACCCATTGAGTACTGCACCAGACCAATGTCTGACTTGGGTGTATGGCGGTGTATGTTGTACCAATATCAAATTGTCTTGAATGGGTTAAACCATGCAGTATATAACTGGAACAAGCTTGTTGTGTGAAAAGCTACCTAATTTGCTTTGTTTGTATACCATTCAATATCTAACCCTAATTTTCAATTTTTGCGAACATTATCATGAAAATAAGATGTTCGTGAAACACATGCTAAAGACCCTTTTAAAGGGACTTAGTAACATTGTCCAAATCCTCAAAATAAAATTTTAATTCTAGCGGTTCCCTTATACCTTGTTGTATTCGTATTAATAATAAAATCACGGGACAGGTTTCGGTTTTTCAAATTTCCCTTTCGTTACAAAGATATGTATGATTGAAGTATTCAGATAAGAAAAACTCCGGGCGAGTTTTTCTTCCGTGTACAAAGTGAGTGCAGTGAGATACTGAATATCACTTTGCATTTTCCTCATTACTTGGCCATACAATGTCCATTTGACTTAAAATTTTCACACAATACCCTGTGGACATATGAGATAACAACAATATGCATTGCATCAACCATTCATCACTTTTTGCACATGTCAACAAAGTTACTAGATCCCTTTAAACTCAAAATTCATAATGGTCTTGCGTACACATCACCAATGTGTAGTGACAACCCGGGGGGGGGGGGGGGTTAATCCAATAAAGCAAGCTTGTTGTGTGAAAAGCACCCTATAATGTGCTTTGTCAAGTATACCATTCAATATCTAACACTAACAGTCATAGATTGTCACTTCCTCTGTCCTTTCTGAACCGTAACAAGTGTGGCACGGTGGGAATTGGGAGGCTAGAAATAGAGTCGTGAGGTGCGCCTTGGTCGTCTGTTGTGTCCGGTGGATGCATCATTAAAACATCAGAGAGGATTTGTAGTGGAAGGGCGCTAACAGCTTGTGTCCCTGGGGAGTAGGTGAGAGAGGTCAATGAATCAAGCATGGGTGATAGAGTTGTCTTCGTATGTTGATACGTTCATTCGTTTATTTCCCTTCATTTCCCCCTTTCTATCCTCCGCATGAAAATATGAATACAAATATAATGATACCATGGGTATTCTTTGGACTGTTGCCCCCCCCCCCCCTCCCCTCTAGGGAAAAGCATGTCAGCCCACCCCTTCTTGTTCTTTCCCCCCCCCCCCCCCCCCCCAGACCATAAATATTCACATTTTCCCCCGGCATACCACCATGTGCAGCTGTGATTGTAACTGACTTGTACACCATGATGTAGCCATGTATGATGTAGGCATATCTGACCATAGCAACTCTCCTTTCCTCATACATTATACAGTTGTTATCTGGTGGTGGAGGGAAAAGCACGGAATGTTCCACTCTGAGGGATTTTAAATGCTATTGAGGGAAGAGTAAATAAGTCTCGAGACGTAGTCGAGGGACTTATTTTCTTCACGAAATAGCATTTTAAATCCCGAGGGAACATTCCATGATTTTCCCGACAGCAAAGTTAACAACTGTTTTATCATCTGGTTAACAGTGCATCAGCTGCCATGTAACAGTCAAAAATGTTACATGGCAGCTGATGCACTGTATTTTACAAGTCAGGTGATAAACTACCATGTATTATAATTGTGATTGTAACTGACTTGTACACCATGATGTAGCCATGTAGGATGTAGGCCCAATGTGATTGTACTTGTAACAATCTCAGGAATGTAATCAATGTTGTCACCACATAACTCTCCTGTACACATTGTACAAGCATGTAATAACTGTCAAACCTCATCAGAGCTTTGCACCACATGTTAAAGGCACATACAGTCTTTTCAACCATAAATAATTGAACTCTAAAGCCCTCTGCAGACAGAGCTGAGAGACAGTCGGATGCCAGTTGGGTCCGATTCAACACGATGAATTGGATCCGACCGACCGGACCCAACTGTAGACAGGTGATTGTACTTGTAACAATCTCAGGAATTTAATCAGTGTTGTCACCACATAACTCTCCTGTACACATTGTACAAGCATGTAATAACTGTCAAACCTCATCAGAGCTTTGCACCATATGTTTAAGGCACATACAGGCTTTTGAACCATAAATAATTGAACTCTTAACCCGTTCACTACGAGACTCTTAAATCCCCATAGACTTTGTACATAGCCCACTCGGTTCCCGTAAGCAACGGGTTAAAGTCATATAATCTATGGAAGTCACACATGTATGAAAGTCACATTAGGAGAGTCGCGCTTCTATGAAAGCCACATAACCTAGGAAATTAAAGCATTACTGCCAGTCCTAGTAACTGTCTTGGCATTTTCTGTCAAAGGTGCAAACAAGCTTTTGAACTCTAAGGATATGAACTAAGGACATCAACTTCTAGGAAAGTCGCACCTCTGAGAAATTCACATGAGCCCCTAGGAGACTTTTGTTTGTATGATTTTATCTGTGTCACTCCTTCCTTAAATTTATTATAGTATTTAATTATTTTACTTGAAGTTGAAACATCTATGTTTGTTTATGCTTGTTTACATTACATAAAGGTCATTAATGCAAAATAATAATTCAAAAGTATAAGAAAAAAGTCACAACACTAACTTTTATTTGGATATATGTGACGGGCTATAGCAAAACCCTGTACTAGCTTGTCGGCAAAAATCAAAATGTAGCTTTTCATACCATTAGAAAGGCCTCATCACAAGCTTTCATTTGATGCTTTGTTCTAACAAATTTTTCAATAATTGGCGAAGATATGATTGTTTATATCTTACAATCATAAGTCATTTACACACATTATGTGAACTTAATATGCCAATTTCTTCAAAACATGAATTACCGACAAGTGCAGGTTTTGCTAAATTGCTGGTCACATTATACAAAATTATTAGATAAATAATATGTTCATATCAAGAGTAGATATAACTATACATATTGTCAGTTTGTCGGTGGAGTGCATATAAGACAAAGTTTGAATATGCAGTGAACTAAATTGATGACACTTGCATTCACCAGCTGATTTATTTGATGTATGCATCAGTTAGCCACACTTTCAAGATTAGCATGTCATGCACTGTGTGGGCAGTACCCCCTAAGTATGTAGAAATGTGTTTACAAGTAGAAGGGATAGAGGGCGCTATGTCAAAATTGGATAAAAGTGATGTTGAATGCTGTCTTATAGCATAGAAGACAATAAATGTACATTGTTTTAGATTGTGTTTTTATGTTTCTTACAACACTAGGCTTGTATGTGATTGTCACAGCAATATTTATTTATTACTGGTGGTCAAACACTCTCAAGCTTTCAAGATTGTTGCCATATTCTTCTAGTAACTTCTATTTTTGTGTTATATAGGCCATAATAAAACTAATTGCTAATTCAATAAGTGTTTTTCAGAACCTCAGTCGTCCGTAGCCACAAATTAAATTGTGTACTGCTTATACAATTTTTACACAATATGCCAGAAGGTTTCAAAAATTGTGTAATAACATTGTACAGGCTAATCATTATTTGATATATGTGACCGTCTATAGCAAAACCTGGCAGTAATTCAATTTTGACGAAATGGGCATTTTAAGTTCACACAATTATTGACCAATTAGTTAGAACAAGGCATCAAATGAAAGCTTGTGATGAGGCCTTTTTGTAATGGTATGACAATCTACATTTTGATTTTTACTGACAAGTGCCGGGTTTTGCTTTAGCCGGTCACATATAGTAAATTTTGCAGAAAAATCAAAGGAAAATGAATATGTTTTGTCAAACATGATTGGAAACAGTTCAAAATGTTTGCATTTTGTAAAGATCAAATACGAAACTGTGCTTTGTTGAACATTGTCATGTACGATGCATACTAGTATATTTTTAAAGATCTTAAATGTCACAGAAGACAATTACACATATTGATCGGGAATTGTTTTTTTTTATTTGCGTAAAATAATAGCATCTGTAAAGACATAACAAAGACAAATGCAATACAATAGTAATTGTAAAGATCAAATGTCAACAAATTTTTACAGGAGCATGATGACACAATAAAATCAAATACATTGAAAAGAACACTTTGTAAAGAATATGACAAAGAAAACTACAATGCTCTGGAATATTTTAGAATATCAAACGTTACCAGTTTTTCAAGGCATGGTGACACAATTAATTGTGACGTGAAAATAAATTAGAGCGGGGTAATGAAAATACAAACCAGTAGGCACTTGTGAATACTGGAGATATTAATTGAGTTTTCTTTTGATGTAAGGAATAAGGTCACAAAGACATTGAGTAAAAGGCATTTTTAATGGTGTGTTGGTGGTGATTGTTGTGCTGTATGTGGGGGTGGCATTAATGTGTATGATTATAATTCTAATAATTTGGTTAGCAGTATATTTTCAGAAGGTTCTGCAGAGAATAGACCGGAAAACAATTTGAAATATATCTTTTGACAGTATACAACAAAAAAAAAGAGTGACACACTGGCACAAAGAAACATTATACTCTAACTGTAAAGACACTGCCACAAGATGGCGCTATAACAAAGTAAGTTACAAACAATTTTGCTTGCCATATTAACCTTAATTCTTCCCTCAAAATTGAATTCATATTTTAACTGGGGTCTTTTGAAAATGCATGTTATACCAAAATCAAATTGCGTCGACTGGGTAATGAAAAAAAAAATTGTCTTCCTTGTTTTTAAGCAGTGGCATAGCATGGCTGGACTGATTGTGGGGCACGCAACTTATTGGGGCACTTCTTTATTTTATTTAGTTCTTCTTTTTTCACAGATTTTTCCCTTCATGTTTTTGTTGTTATGTTATTTGCCCCCCTTCCTAGCTATAGGCCACTGATTTTAAGGACTTAGTTGCTTTGGAAATGTGTAATTTGATTTAGACTTCAGATCCAGCTTTAGATCCAGATTTTAAACTTCCTTCAGGATAGCACTTGAGGAGGTAATAACTTTCTAGAGCATTGGATCATTTGAGCTGGTCCTTGGGAGGGATTGTCATGCAAACATGGAGATAAGCCTTCCAAGCACAAGAGTGCATTAAAGGAATACATATCATAAATTGAGAAAGAGAAGGGCATTAAATCACTCGTAAAATTTTCCGAGCTAATCATGATAAACTTTGAAAGCAATTGGAAACCAGTGTAGATCTTTTTGTTATTTGTTGAATGTGCCCCAAATAAGATTGTAATTATCATCTAAAAACTTCTGATCACAAAGAGGATGTTCAGACCTACAAAACCGTATATGTAATGCTATTTAGCAAAAGATGAACTTAACTCCCTTCTTACTCTCACCCGACGTTTTGATGCTTTACACAATGACAATTACCAAAAGACATGTGGGGGTGTTTCACAAAGATCCTAAGTTAAACTTAACTCTAAGTTGGACTTAAAACTTATGGAAAGCCGTTAGATTCTTTAAAATTTGTTTTTAGAAGTTCTTTAAAAAGGCATAAAATGTTGATTCATATCATTCATATTTTCTATTATCAAGGAGATTTCATGTTCTTGACTCAAAATGTATGGAAAGTCTAACATACTTGTATTTTTCTTTTGAATATATTTTTATTCCGAGGCTACAAATGGCTTACCATAAGTTTTAAGTCCAACTTAGAGTTAAAGGGATAGTTGAGTTTTCGTATAGATGGCGCTACACAAAATATATTTTTTGGTGAGATAATGAAAAACTGAGTGTCAAATTCGAAAGAGCATACAATTTTAATGACAGAATAAACTTTATTTGATCAAAATCTGTTCAGAAATGGCTGAAATATCCATAAACATAGCCATTTGTAATAAATGTGGGGCCCCACAATGATTCAACAATTTTGAACCAGCCGTTAAATTTTTTATTTAAATGCTTCCTCTTTTCAAAAATTTACAAAATAGGTTTTTAGATAGTTGTTGATGATCTCTCTATCTAATCACTATTTCAACAAAACACCACATGCACAATATTTCATTTTAAATGGTTGAAACCGACGAGTGTTTAGAGAGCGCCCTCTTGAGTTTTAATGGCTCTTTTTGAATAATAACAGGCTTTTGACTTAGTCATTTGTAATGTTTTATTCCTTTTTAGCATGGTGGAGTTATAACTATTAGTTTGTAATTTTACGGTACAGGTTTTGCTTACTATTTAAAATTCAGTTTGACCAAAACTGTACTCTCTTTACCAGAACTCAACTATCCCTTTAAGTTCAACTTAGGATCTTTGTGAAACACCCCCCAGGAGGACTGTCTATATGTCACGCATTACTTTTACCTCCAGGCAAGACTTTATTTCAGTTGTCGGTGGTTTCTCGGTCAATCTGTAATTTGTCTTCTGCGAAAAAAATATAATTGGAAAGGTGTCTGCTTTCAGATACCTTAGATGGACGACAACAACGAATCTGAGAAATAGCCTTGAGTGGGATGTATTGTAGAGATATAAACAGATAGTGGGTTATGTCACAACATGCCAGAGGTATTGATGCTGCATTGATGTTTTGTATATAAATGTTCATATTTATTAGTCAGCACTGTAAGTGTTAAATGTGTATCTGTTTGACTCGGAACACCCACACAGAAACCTAGAGCTTGTGAAACTTTTTTCCCCAGACATGAACAAATTGAAGAAAATTTTATTTTGATATAATATGCTTTCTACACAGACTCCAGCTTGAGTACTTTGGGGATCAGTGGTGAAATTAAAGGAGAAATTCAAAGGGAATAGAATCAAGTTATTATGGTTTATTTTATGATAGAATGAGTTATTAAAGCAATTTGTGCAGTTAACAAGTCATGAAAGTGTTCAGTTTCATGTTTTATGAAAATACAATTTTAGTGAATTGACCCTCCCCATTACCATGAAATCGGCACAGCAAAGTGGCTCTGTGCGTGACGTAAGAGCCGGTCTTTGCGCTCCCGACAGCTCTAGCTCGAACGGCGATCTACACGCAAATGTTCATAGACTGGACGCAGTTCTACTCTCTCAAAACGAGAATATTGCCTGAATAATCAATATCTAACACACAGTTGTCCTCCCATGTCCTGAAACATATCCTAATGTCAATATTCATGTCATTATTGGCATTGAAAAAGTGTCAATCTCCGTAAAATAACTGTTTACAACTCACCATTTTGCCGAATTGTTGTTCATATGTACACGGAGATAGTATGAAAAACAAATCTATTATAGCTGTGTTTCAAAACAAAATAACCTAGTAGAATCATGTTCCGAGCTAGAATTGCCTTTGTTATAACAATATATAATATTTCTTATCCATTTCAATGTGTCAATAACTGGTATAATTACATAGAATAGTGTATTTCTCACCGTTTTGTTTTGGTTTTGTTTCGTTTCGTAAAAGTTTCGTCCATCGAGAAATACATGCAAGCGCACGATCGTATACCCGGCGCCCGGCCGCCGTATACTATGCATATTGTGTATGTTATTGAACTAAAAGTAGTTCCAGCGTATGCGCTATATATTCAAAGCTTTCTACAGTCCACCACACGATCACGATCTCGCTCTAGAATTACATCTGACAGTTCAACATGGACGAAGAATTTCAACAAAACAGCCTGTTAATGGACTTTGAAGTATCCGTGGAGGAGCAAGCTAGCTAGCTAACACGTGCACTCGCTTGTTTTGATGCGCGCGCAGGAAATGTAAATCCGCCAGCGCTATCAGCCGTATAGGTAATGCGGCTGCCAATGTTCAGAGAAATCGCGGATGAATCGTAACAACACAGATCGCGAATCTAATTCACTCGACTTTTCAAGCTAAACCATGAAACTAGCCATGATAGATCGACTAAAGTAATAACTATTCTTCGTTTTTTAAAGTTTCATTTGATTCATAATGATTATTAACTGTTTGTTTCCATAATGGAAGTGGTAAATTCTCCATCTGATATGTCAAAGTGAAACTACATGTTGGTAAAAAATCGCCTGCTCCCAAATCTGTGCAGGCCTACTGCATGACACAGTCGTATAGTTTCCCCTTCTTTTTTTCACCTTTTTCAACTTTTTTGTCACAAACAATACATTTGTTGGAATATCATGATGAAAATATAAATGAGAAGCAAATTACAAACAATGTAGTAATATAATTTATTCTTGGTAAGGGAAAAATAGCACATAAGTTGAAGCCTGGTATATTATACGCTTATCTACATACTAACTGCGGCAGCCGCCTGGGCTTCAAGCCCGGTTCTTACGTCACAGCTAAAGGCCGTTTCCTGTAGCGATTGAGCGAATTCGTCCCTGGGAATAGGGTGATGTTTTCACCCTAATTTCGCTTTTATGGAAGCGTTATATTGTTTGAATGTCAGTCAAGCTCATTCTATGGCTTATAAGCTTTCTGTAGATATGAATATCGTCATATTTAGGGGTTTTCTTTGATTTTCTCCTTTAAGACATAATTTAAAATGAGTGGCATTTAAAAAACTAATCTATGTACAGTATATACAATTTAAACAAAAACAAAATCTCAAGGGCTCTTTGGTTTTGAACTACCTTCTCCAAAAATAAATCAATTCAATATTCTAACAATTATTCTGTTGATTATTTTATATTCAGCAAAAGATGTCTTATAATAGTGTTGGGATGTAGGGAAACAAAGAACCCTCAAATGGCTTGCTTTAATTTGCAGAAAGAAATCAATCAGTACACAACAGACAGCCCCCCTTCCTGTTGACCTCTTCAAAAGGATATATGATTTTGGTATAACACGCATTCACCATAGCCTGCAGCCTGAGTATTTTCGGAACCAGTCCTGAATGGGTTAACATGAAATATAGAGAGTGCCTCTATCCCTCCCTCCCCCCATAAATAGAAGATAATTTGCACGTTCCCCAATTAGTTCCATCATGCTAGGCTACTGATAAGTTGCAGGGGCAGTATTAAGTAGACATTATTTATTTTCTGAAGGATTCCTCTGATGTTTCTTATTGTTTTGTCCATGGGCGTAGATACTTACGTAATACCTATTCATCAGGGGGGAAGAATGAATAGATCACCCCCCTCCCTGATGAATAGGTATCAATGACAGATCTAAGCCCATGGTTTTGTCAATGAGTGGTGGTGGGGGCACATGCCCCCCCCCCACCCCTTCCCCATAGCTATGCCACTTCTGTTTAATAAGTTGGGGAAAGAAGGGGGGGCTGACTGTTGTGTACTGACCAATTTCTCCCTGCAAATTGAAGCAAGACACCGAGGGTCATTGTTTCCCTACATCCCATCACTAATCTGATTCATTATGGCCACTTGTTGGTGCCCACGCATACATGTATGCTAGTCTCGGGAGCAGGCTAATTAGACCCGCTTGCATTTTGCAGGTTATAGTCTTGATTGAAAATAATGAGCAATTTATTAAGGCATGTCATGCAGAACACTCCCAGTCTCATGAGCAGACTAATTAGGCCCGCTTGCATTTTCAGGTTATAGTCTTGATTGAAAATAATGAGCAATTTATTATAATAAAAATAATAATAATGGTGGCTACTTAAAATATTATCAGAAGGATTGGAAAGTAATTGAGGCATGTCATGTAGAACTAATTTACTCAACCAGTCTCAGAAGTAGACTAATAAGGGACATTTTAATTTTCTGGTTATAATAGCCTCGTTTGAGAATTACATGTAATTTATCAACAGAACGAATGAAATCTAAATCTAAAACTAAATTTCACTACCTCTAGAACTTATTTTCAAACCATACGGAAGCAGGTTTCTAGGGTCTTGTCTTGTTATAGTTTTGCATTTTCTCATTATAGTCTTGATTGAGAATTACCTGCTATTTATTACCACAGATGTAAGAAAGTAATTGAGACATATCATATAGAACTAATTTGCACACCTCAGTCCATAAAGTGATATGGCTAAAAGCAGGTCTTTGTGTACATTTTTTCCACACATGCACACTTTGGGCCAAGCTTATGATTAGTTTGGTCCAAGCTTATGAATAGTATACTACATAATTAACTCTTAACGTGTCAGGGATTTTAATGTTCTATGGCATTTGTATGTATTGTAACTCACAAAAATGCGAGCTTGGCACTCAAGGAGTGGCACGTTAAGAGTTAATTATGTAGTCCCATGAAGGCAGTTCAAAATAATAAATACACACAAACACACTCGTTAACAAACATTCAATCAAATCGCAAACATACAACAAAGTCATTACCAGATGATAGCTACTAAAATATATATATAATATACATAATCTTACTTAGATATGAAACAACTTAGACACTTGAATGATAAACACCAGAAAATAGTATACAAATAATGAATGTTTATGAGTGCAATGGTACAAATATTTACATGAGGTGAAAGATGGAATGTTTCACCGAATGAAAATATTTGTACCATTGCACCATGGGCATAAAAACTTACATAATACCTATTCATCAGGGGGGGATGAATGAATAGATCATCCCCCCCAGTTGAATGGGTATCAATGACAGATCTACGCCCATGCATTGCACGAATGAAAAACAAAAATCATTATTTGTTTTATATGACACCTAGGTGTAAAAACTAAAATAGATCCTTAAATAGATCCTTTTCATTAGATATTTTGGGGAATTTACACTTTACCGCCCCTGGCCCAGCTCTGGCAAGCTCTGCGCTCTAGTTTCTTAATGCAGACTTAAATTCCCCATGCACAGCCGCCTTGGAGTGCGTAATGTTTGTTAATGCGCTTGTTCTTGAATGGAAAATCTGCGCAATGCGCGCAGTTATTTTTAACGTGCGCTTGCACAAAACAACTACATGAAAGTTCCATTGCACGTTTATGACATCAAAATCGTGCAATAGAACTAAATGAAAGTTCTATTGCACGATTATGACGTGAAAATCGTGCAATAGAGCATTTCCACGAATGTCATGTGACATGAATTCAACCAATCACATTGCGAGAACATTCTAAGGTGTTATATAATACTGTTTATTTAATGATAAAAGAAATAATAAAAACAATAATATATAAAAGGAGGGAAGTAGAGAGAGAGAATATAAGAGGAATAGAATTCAGTGTAGTTATACGCTAATACTGCACAGCAGTGGATATATAGGGTATAGGCATACCATGGCATGCTCTTAGTTGTGCAATACACACTGCAGCTCGGGCAATGCATACCAGCGCATGCATACCACCGCAGTTCCCAATTACCCCTCATTCAATGCGGACGTGCTTCTTGCTTGCCTGGCCTGGTCAGGGATATATATATATCACTACTACTATTATTACTCACTGGATGCATCTGAGAGATAGCAAGAAATAAATATATTACTGCGTTCTTATTGGGGAGAATTGGACATTATCCGGACGCATCTGAGAAACGGGGAGAAAGCAATATATTACTGTGCTCTTTTTGAGGGAGAATTGAGCATAAGGATCTCGTTGATTCCGGTGCAGTAGCCAATTTGACGGTATTGATGTCTTATCAAGGGATACATTCATACATGAGCATCTAGGCCTGGCTTGTTTGCAAGTCAAGGTGATTCTTGATTGAAGTGCGTGTTTGCAGAAATTGACAAATCGACCCGCAGCCTGCGCTGGTTTCCGTTTCCTTGGAGATTGAAGAATGACTTTATGCTACCAGTATTCTATGGTTATTGCGATTTGTATGAAAATCTTCCAGTTTTGTTGTTCTTTGACTTGAATATTGATTATTGGATCCTCATTGTTGTCTAAAACTCTCCAGTGGAAATAACGCCAAGTCTGGTTTCCAATCAAGTCTTCTAGTTGGATGTCTTATTTCTTTATAAATCAACACTTATTTGTGATAATGAGCGCCAACTGACATGGGCATTATGATGTTTAATCATTGACATTTTCATGTTTTTCATGTTGGTACAGAAAGTATCTAACAGTAAAAAATATGTTTAATTTCATTTCTGGAATCATGAAAAACGTGAATACTGTGTGAAAACAATATTTGAGAGAGGTAAAGTTTCTTCAAAAGTGGAGATTAAAATAGTTTTAAAGTCATCCAATTAACCCTTTTCAAGCCGTATTAAACAAACAGTGCATTGAAATTCTACATGCGAGCATTTATTTTAGATGTATGATGTACAATCAAACTTTATGGTGGATCGTTATGTACCAGCAAAAGTGATGTCCCTATGAAGTAACTAACGAGACTGTTGATTCTAAAACTGCACTGATCAAAGGGAGTATATTATCCATGGAATAACATAATATATTTTGGTCCAAACGGTCCTTCCACAAATCCAAAATGACTTCCGCCGACAAAACAAAGTACAGCAAGATAGAATTCATGTCGCAGAGCCCGCGACGATCTGAACCATCGTAAGTATTACAATTCCAATGAAAAATATAAGAAAAGCCACCAAACATTTTAAAACCTAACCCTAACCCCAACCCTATGTTAATTTTACAGACCCATTAAAGACTGGCTTCATCTAGATACATTGCCAGGAATCTTTGAAGAATGTACAGTATGTTATAAGAAAATAAAATAGCTTTTAATGAGTTAAACACATAGCTCAGCAGGTTCTGGGATGCAATGGGTTAGCTGGGTTAGCTGAAGATGATGTAATGTAGATTTTCGCATTCATTTTCAAACTTTTGTCATTCAATTTTTTACAATTTTACTTCAATTTCGTCCTGAGGAGCCTGGAATATGCTAATGCCATGTCAATTTTGTCTTTGGTCGTCGATCAATTTTACATAAAGTCCACCTAATTTAGTAATTTGTCACACATTATCATACATTACAATTCAAATTCGTCGGTCACATATATGTTAAGCAACTGTGACCGATAAATTTGAATTGTAATTGATAAAAATGGGTGACAAACGACTATAAATTGATTGGACTTTTTGTGAAATTGATTGACCAAAGACAAAATTGAAGTTGGCATTGGCACACATTAGGCTTCTCAGGAGGAAATTGAAGTAAAATTTGATAAAATTGAATAACAAAAGTTTTCAAATGGATGGGAAAACCTATGTATTACATTCTCCATACACCCCAGCTTAACCTATTCAGGAATTGTACTGATAATACTTGGGCTGTGGGTGTTTCACAAAGATCCTAAGTTGAACTTAACTCTAAGTTGGACTTTAAAAATATGTAAAGCCATTAGTTTCTTTGAAAAATTGTTGTAAAAGTCCTTTTTCAAAGGCATAAAATGTTGATTCAAATCATTAATATTTTCTTTTGTCAAGGAGATTTCTTGTTCTGGATGCAACATTTATGAAAAGTCTAAAATTCTTGCTTTGTTGCTTTTGAATATATTATATTCCAAGGCTTCAAATGGATAATAGTTGGGTCCAACTTAGAGTTAATTTCAACTTAGGATCTTTGTGAAACACCCCCCTGGAGTGTGTGTTACACCAAAATCAATCTGTTACCAATAGGTTTACATTACTGTGGCATCACCCTCAGTGGTTTGAATTGTCTGCAAGCATTTCAATTTATTGAAATGAATTGATACTTTTTGAATAATTGATTTCTTTCATTATAATAGTGCTCTCACTTTTTGTATCGCCTACTGTAAAGGGTATAAATGTTAACCAATTGAAGACAGTTTGATTTGGGTATTTCATGCATTTTCTGAGCACTCTAGCTAAAGTATTTTCAGGAACTGCACTGAACGGGTTGAGGCAAAATGTTTTTTGTAAGGTAGGATATTTAATTGATTGTCTATGTGTCCATGGTATCAACAGCAAATTAATGCAATTAATTTATTACAATAAATTATAAATTTATTGGCAGTGCGAGCTAGACAAAGGTATTGTGTAACCATGATTAGTTTGCTTAGTAGTGAACTATGTAAACAATCAAATACAATGATGGCATGCCTCATTTGCTGCACATTATTCGATACTTGATACTTAATATAAACCAATTCAGTACTATTTGGTATTGGTGTTATATGCATTCTTTGTAGATCACAGCCCAAATAGCTGCGTGCCAAGTTATTAGTGGGTTAAATTAATGTGAAATTAAATTCACCCTAGCATGATATTGATATTGCACACAATGAGCACATTTCTAGCGTATAATGCAAACTAATATGCAATATTAAAAATTCTCTTCATTGTATAGTATTTCATACTTCATCATGAACATAATTTAATTGATTTGTTTGCTAATGACAAATATTGAGTTTCCCTGTCAATATGATGCGTATTAAAATGATCAATGTGAAACAGGAGTCAGTCCCTCAATTTGAGAGACGCCATCCTCACCGATGCTGGCAGAATGTCAATATCATCATCTATTGATTGATTGATTTCTTCTTCCTTTTCTTTGCCCATGACGTTAACACTGAGAGGTGATTTGTTACCCCCTCGTAACCATAGAAACATGCACGGAGTAAGAACTAATGGATTGTTCATGCTTTGGTACTTTTACCATTCAGGGGGGTGTTTCACAAAGATCCTTAGTTGAACTTAATTCTAAGTTGGACTTAGAAATTATGGAAAGCCGTTAGTTTCTTTGAAGAAAAAAATGTTACAATACTTACTTTTAAAAGGGAATGAAATGTTGGTCCAAATCATTGATATTTTCTATTATCAAGGATATGTCATCATGTTTTTGATATATTTTATTTCAAGGCTACAAATTGCTTACCATACTTTTTAAGTCCAACTTAGAGTTAAGTTCAACTTAGGATCTTTGTGAAACACGCCCCTGGACTGTTCCCAAAAATACTTGGGCTGTGGTCTATGGAGAATGTACTGTATGTTATTTCAAAATCTAATTGTCCTGAATGGGTTAAAACATTTCCTAAAATATGTACTGTATGTCCCTGAAAATAAGAAGCAATCCTTCTTCTTTGCTCTATTACTACCTTGGAAACACACTCTGTATAATATAATGGCACATATCAAGTTTTTGTGCTTTAACTGTAGATGAAAAATCTCACCTAATAATAAGTCTGCCCTCTTAAGAAAGGAATACAAAATAATGCAATTATTCAGGCTAAAAATAGGATTGTTTAATTTGATGTTGCCAATATTATTAAATTATTATCAGCAATAGTAGCAGCAGCAGCAGCAGCAGCAATATAGCTCACTTATAACCTTGGAGACGTACTCTGCGTAATATCTATGGGCATTTTCATGCTTTAGTATGGAGAGAGCAGAGAGGTAGAGAGAGTGAAAGCTACATTAACTCTCCTTAATTTAATTAAATTAGAACAAGGACGGCTCAATAAGATTAACCCATGATGGAGTGTGTGGAGTAAATGAATGTATAACTCCTTGCGTGCCAAGCTCGCATTTTTGCACCGCACATTAAAGGTGCACCTGTAAAGTGTCAGATATTGACCAAAATGACATTTGAGGCTTCAATCCTATACCAAAATCATTGTAAGATATGTCTGAATGATGTGTGAAAGTTTCATTGAAAAAGAACACTGCTTTCCTGGTTAAAAAAACGAAAATATGCATCAGCTTTTACAACAGACGTTTATGAGGTTTATGACCGTTAATTAACGCTTTTGAGCTGAATGATAGATATCGTCATACTAAAGGGGCATTTGAAAAAATCTAACCCTATTTTATTCTTCTCTTACCATAAGCTAAACAACACGGTAGAAGAGAAACGAGGAAGCGCCAAATAATTTTCGTGGAGTTAGACACTTTACAGGCCTCACTTTAATACACACAAATGCCTTAGAGCTGTGAAATCCCTGGCTCTCAAAATGATATTGATGGTTAGGTACTAAAACAAGTTAACCTGTTCAGAACTGATTAATGTTGCTATAATATTTATTCTCCATATGCCCCAGCACGAGCATTTTCAGAACCAGTCCGGAAAGGGTCCATATCACAAGATACAGCAGGAGAGAGATGGAATTATCGATTTTAGTTGTCAAATCCTCTTTGCGGAAACAGGTGAAATGAGACCTGCCAATATTGATTTAATTTTTGTATTAACTCCTTGAGTGCCAATGCTGTATATTTCCACCTCAGAATACACATAAATGCCATAGAGCTGTAAAATCTTTTGCACTCAAAGTGTTGAAGGGAAATAATGATCATCATGACTGATCAAAAAGAAGTGTTCAAAGTCATGCCCAAAATGAACAGAGGAAGTATACATGCAAAGATGAAAGCTGATATGTCCTTAGCATATCTCTCTACTTACAGACTTCATCCCACCTCGGGTCAATCTGCCATCTGGATGTAATATAGCCCAACAGGCAAGTCAGGCATAACATATATATTACTTCATACGTCTTTTACTACGGAGAAAGGACGTTGCAATCGGTCATTACACTCATTACACACACAATAAAACAATAGATCATACTCTTTTATCTCATGACGTGTATGTGCTAGCCTCTGAACTTTGCTTGTTTGTAGATAAAGGTGGTTTATGTCAAAACCAACCAACCCCCAAATATGATGAAGTGTTAACGCATCATAGTAGACGGAGATGAAAGCTGATATGTGCGGATCATGCATGCATAGTAGCTAGGATCAATTTGCCATCTGGTTATCAGCTTGACTGACCAGTAGAGTATAACATGCTCCTTCATGTGTCTTTTACTACCGAGAAAGGACTTTGCAATCGGTCATTACACACACAATAATACAATAGATCAGACTCTTTTAACTAGTTTAACTACATGATTGTGCTAGCCCCTGAACTACGCTTGCTTGTAGGTAAAGGTGGTTTATGTCAAAACCAACCAACCCCCCAAAATATGATGAAGTGTGAATGCATCATAGTTGACTGAGATGAAAGCTGATATGTGTGGATCATAGTAGCCCAGGTCAATTTGACATCTGGTTATTAGCTTGACTGACCAATAGAGTATAACATGTTCCTTCATAGGTCTTTCACCATGGAGAACTGACACTGCAATCAGTCATTACACACACACAATAAACAATAGATCACTCTTTTAACTAGTTTAACTACATGAGTGTGCTAGTTCCTGAACTATACGCTTGTTTGTAGGTAAAGGTGGTTTATGTCAAAACCAATCATGCAAACCCCGCAAAGTGTGAACGCATAATAGTTGACGGAGATGAAAGCTGATATGTCCTGATCATACATACATAGTAGATGTATTAATTTGTCATCTGGTTATCAGCTTGACTGACCGGCAAAGCATAACATATTGCTATGCAAGTCTTTCACTACTAAGACATGTACTGTATGTATTTGGATAGATCTATAGATCATAAGACATTGACAATGAACACATATTTATTTGATGGTTTACACTATTTGGGCTAGACATAAACCATCTGTGTAGTATTAAAGAAAGTTTCTGTCAAAACGGACTAAACAGAAATTGTGAATGTAGTAGCCCTTGTAAAAAAAAAGTACTGCAGTACTACTGCAGTACATTTACGGCAGTAGTACTGCAGTACTTGTATTGCAGTACTCGCAGTACATTTACTCCGGTAAAAGTAGTCTGGTACTACTGCAGTACAAGTACTGCGGTACAAGTACTGCGGTACAAGTACTGCGGTACAAGTACTGCGGTACAAGTACTGCGGTACAAGTACTGCAGTACAAGTACTGCGGTACAAGTACTGCAGTAATACTGCTGTACTTTGGTACTACCAAGGGAGGAAAGATGAAAGCTGGTATGTCATGATGGGCAGACAAGCATGGCAGCTAAAGACTAGAGTCAGTTTGCAATCAATATATCAGCTTGACTGATCAGTATGCATAATACATTGCTTGATAGCTGTTTCTATGATTGCCTCATACCCTGCTGTGCATGCATATTATGTTGCACTTTTCTTGCCAATAACAATAGTTCATGGCTAAAGCCCTGATTTAAATTCTAAACCAGTTCAAGACTAGTTTATTTTGGTATAACATGCACTTTGTATAGAGACAAACCCAAGTATTTTGTGACTTCTCCTGAACGAGAACATGATTTTGTGTCAGAGAGATGAACAATGACAGACAAGGCTTATACCTGTTTGCAATATTGTCAAATCTTTGTTATTTATTTATAGACGGTCCAGTGAAAAAAATACATGGGGGCTCTGGACGATTTAGCCCCCGAAATGCCGAAAAAAGCCCCCATAAATTTGCTTCAAGTTAAATGCAAATAAATTTGAGAGTGATATTTCTATGCAGGCGAGCTTAAAAAGAAGCCCCCCCCCCCCCCCCCCCCCAAAAAAAAAAAAAAAATATATATATATATATATAGATTAAATTTTTTCCTGATATACACTTTGTAATCCCCGTTCCTTGTACATTATGAAATTAAATTAAATATTAATTCACAAATTCATGGCCAAGAAGAGTTCAGAACAAGGATAAAACATATGAAATGATAAGTTACAGTATATGATGAATGGCATTGGTGCAAATCCTCTCAAAACACGACAACCAAATTAGAAATGTATGAAAAGAAAAGTCTCATTAATTATGAAATGACATTGGCGCTTGTATCCTTTAAATTACTGCTGACTATGAAACATTCTGTTGAAATCATTTATTTTTAGTTTTTGAGCTAGTGATACTGAACGTATGTTGTAATATGTGTCCTTGAATTTAAAAAGGATGTGCAGCCAGATATGTATGTGAATGCAGACAATGTATTAGTGTAATTACTATTGGCATTTTATCCTATTCAAGATTATGATGTAATGTGCATTCTCAATAGGCAATACATAGCCCATGTATTTTGTGGACTAATTCCAATCCCAGAACTAACTCAAATTTGTATCAGAATCTGCATAAAATTTAAAAAGATGGTGTGATAATTGTTAAATCACCAATCGTCATTATTATAAATTGATATCCCAGCATAAATGCAGATACAGTTCAACTACATGTACTTGAATATTAATAGGTTTGTGCTCATCTCATTTTCAAAATGTCTACATATATGCCCTTGCTCCTGAATGAATAAAAGGAACTCTTGATGTTGACTCTTTGGTGGCTGGGCTAACACGACCCAGTTAACCTGAAGGCATTGCGTGGGCAGGCTCTCAGCGTGACAGACGTCTGAACTTATGCATGGCTGAATCTTAGATGTAAACTGTAGGTTATCATGATTCAGTTCAGGCACCTCAATTTATTTATTCAAGTATGTTGTAATTTTGTCCTTATCATTGCCACAATCTACTGAGATTTCATCCTTGGGTCGGGCTGAATCTTAGATGTAAACTGTAGGTTTTCATGATTCAGTGCATGCACCTCAGTTTATTTATTCAAGTATGTTGTAATTTTGTCCTTATCATTGCCACAATCTACTGAGATTTCATCCTTGGGCCGTTGAAAAACTCTCAAAGGAAATGTGATGAATATGTGGGCAGTCACGCTTGTCGTCTTGGATGGTGTTAATTAACCCGCTCCCTTCGAGATACTGAAATCCCCATTGACTTTGTACACAGCACATCTGGTTCCCGTAGTCAAGGGGGTATTTTACAAAGATCCTTTATAGTTGAACTTAACTCTAAGTTGGACTTAGAAATTATGGAAAGCCATTTGAAGCCATAGAATAAAATTTATTCAAAAGCAATAAATGCAAGTATTTTGTAATTTTTCATAAATTTTACATCAAAAACATGAAATCCCCTTGATAATAGAAAATATCAATGATTTGAATCAACATTTTATGCCTTTTTAAAAGAAATTTGACAAAATTGTTTCAAAGAAACTAACGGCTTTCCATAATTTTTAGGTCCAACTTAGTGTTATAAGTTCAACTTAGGATCTTTGTGAAACACCCCCCAGGAGTTCAGAATAAGACTTGGCTATGGGATAGTTTTTTATCATCTTTGTTGGCACCTTGGTGTATTCACTTGAGTTTATTATATCCCTCATAAGATCGTTTTACCATTGAATTTGACAAACGATTTGGACAACACCCACAATCACGTGACCGGGCTTGTTAGTAAAAACTAACACTAAAAGTTTGTTACACGCTCGTCCCATAGATCATGTGTTTTAGCAAAATGCACACACGAACAAATTTGTGCAGTACTCTATGGCGCACACGTTCTAGTCACGTGATTGCCCTTGTTAGTAAAAACTAACACTAATCTACATGTAGGTCAGAGGAAGAAGAACGCTAAGACAGCCAATAAACACATCCGTGGGCGCATAGTACGCATTCATTGCGTATGTGCGCAACACGCCAGCGCATTGGTGCGGACTCAGTTTCGCGTCTTTGTTATTGTATGCGCAAAATAAACAATGACATTAAGCGTATTAGATGCGCCATGGTTCTGGAGGTTCATACTGGCTGCATCAATGTCGATTGATTATTATGTCAAAATTTACAAGCGATTTTATGATATATATTGAAGAGATTTTCACTTATTTTGCGTAAGATGAACGCAATCCGCGATATTGATGAGTGATATAAAACAACTAACTAATGTGCTTGATTGTGATAGGCAATCTATTACAAGAAGCCCATTCGTTAGTTGTATATTATCAATCTTTCCTTATCTTTGCCACAATCTACATCAAGAGTGCATCTTGAAGCGATTGAAATGTTCTCTAAGGAAAATAAGATGAATGTCTGGACAGGCATGAAGTGCTTGGATGCTGTTTGTTTGGGTGAGTGCTTTTTAGCTTTCACGTTGGCAACTTTATAGTTGATTCAGAAGAGCATGCTATCATTCTTTCCTTTTCTTTGCCACAATCCTTCCAAAGAAAATTAAATGAATATGTGGGCAGGCATGTGGCGTTTGAGTGGTGTTCGTTTTGATAACCCGTGGCTATGCTGCAAATGTGAGTGCCTTTTAGCATACATGTTGACACCTAAGTTTATTCAGTTGAGTATGTTATCATTTTTTCTTTATCCCAGTCACTATATATGATTAGAGTGCATCCTCTGACTCTGAGGGCAAATAAGATGCATATGTGGGGAGGTACGTAGTGCTTGGATGGTGTTAGTTTAGAATATTACACTTGGCAACGTGAGTGTTTTTTTAAAACTTTATGTTGCCGTGCTTTGGTTTATTCAGTTGATTATGTTTTCCAATTGACTTATCCCTGCTGCGATCTGCATTAAGAGTGCATCCTTGGGCATTGTCATCATTCTATAGTGCACCCTTAACTTATGATGAGTAATTCAAATGATAGTTTGTAACGGTCCCATGACTACAGTTACAACAATGCACACACACGAAAAGGTGTCTAGCTGATGCCATACAAAAAGTTTGATGGGATAAAAGAGGAATGTGATGATGAAATGAAGAAAGATGCTTTTGTGGTTAATTGAGTGTTTCCCTAGAAGAAAGGTTGATGAATAAGCAGTCCAATGAATGGGGGTACTCCCTTTTTTGTTGTTGTTGTGTGAGAGTTAGAAGGGCATTAAGGCCTGTTTGGCTCGATTACGAGCCTTTTCACATTGGCGAAAATGCGTGATTTCAATCATGATTTGAGTTATTTTTCACTCCAGTCACGGTATTTTTGACGGTGTGAACACTAATTGGAATCAGGAATCGCGGAACTCAAATCATGGTCCAGAGGTGTTTTCAAATCATGATTCACTCAAATCACAGTGCGAATCGGTAGTGTGAACGGCTTGACCTCCAAAACATGATTTGGGATCACAAATCGCGGAACTCAAATCATGGTCCAGAGGTGTTTTCAAATCATGATTCACTCAAATCACAGTGCGAATCGGTAGTGTGAACGGCTTGACCTCCAAAACATGATTTGGGAGGCGGAGCTTACATGAACTTACATGCACTTCCACCAATAAACGGGGCGCTCTTCGCTTCGAATGCAGTCATGCAGTGTAGTACTAGTGTTCTCCTTGTTTGATTGACAGGTACGTCTCCAGAAACTGTGATTGTAATCAGTTTTTTTTCGTAGTGTGAAAGCAAGGCAAGAAGGCAAGAATCACCGTGATTGTAAACATAACTCCAATCATGATTGCAATTACCAGTGTGAAAAAGCTCTAAGTTATGCATACCATCTTTTAGGTCCGAGACTCCTCAATGTGATACAACATGTTCAGATAACAAACTTTAAAGATGATTAACCCTAAAGTACAAAAAGTGACTTAGCGCCCTTCTCGTTCTCAACCAACAATACCCTTGTCCATGCAGCAACTAGATGTAAGAGAATGTCACTTAAGTCATGTAATAAACATCACAGTTTAAGTAATAAAAGACAGTTTTAAGGATGATGCATGATTTCTCATCTCGGGCGTTTTGTGAGAAGTGTTAGATTGATTGAGCACATGATAACATGTTCCATGTTCCATGTTCTCCTTGTAGGTCATGACTATCCATCAGGGCCTACATTTATCACTTTTACCCAGGTTGAGTATGTTTTCACGTTCCCTGCCACAACCTGGACTAAGAGTGCATCACTCAAGCCATGCACAATGTTCACACAGCAGCAAAAACAGAAAAAAGAAGAAGCTATGAGCTGTTTAAACAGGCAGTCAGTATGGCATGCGGTAGTGTACGTTTTCATCCATTGTGGGTTATTGTATCCCCCGAACCACTTCGGGGGATACTATGGATTTGGCCTCGTCGCGCCGCCGCGTCCGCCGCGTCCGCCGCGTCCGCCGCGTCCGCCGCGTCCGCCGCGTCCGCCGCAGAGATTTTCTTGTGAACGCTCTACAGGTCCGAGTTCTTGTCCGATCATTTTCTAATTTGGTATGAAGGTGTATTAAGGAAAGAGGATGAAGCCTATTGATTTTGGTGTGGGGCGGAGTCCTGGTTGCCATGGTAACCATGATATAAAGAAATAGTTAAGATTACCTTGTGAACGCTCTACAGGTCCGAGTTCTTGTCCGATCATTTTCTAATTTGGTATGAAGGTGTATTAAGGAAAGAGGATGAAGCCTATTGATTTTGGTGTGGGGCGGAGTCCTGGTTGCCATGGTAACCATGATATAAAGAAATAGTTAAGATTACCTTGTGAACGCTCTACAGGTCCGAGTTCTTGTCCGATCATTTTCTAATTTGGTATGAAGGTGTATTAAGGAAAGAGGATGAAGCCTATTGATTTTGGTGTGGGGCGGAGCCCTGGTTGCCATGGTAACCATGATATAAAGAAATAGTTAAGATTACCTTGTGAACTTTCTACAGGTCCGAGTTCTTGTCCGATCATTTTCTAATTTGGTATGAAGGTGTATTAAGGAAAGAGGATGAAGCCTATTGATTTTGGTGTGGGGCGGAGCCCTGGTTGCCATGGTAACCATGATATAAATAAATAGTTAAGATTACCTTGTGAACGCTCTACAGGTCCGAGTTCTTGTCCGATCATTTTCTAATTTGGTATGAAGGTGTATTAAGGAAAGAGGATGAAGCCTATTGATTTTGGTGTGGGGCGCGGTCCTGGTTGCCATGGTAACCATGATATAAATAAATAGTTAATATTACCTTGTGAACGCTCTACAGGTCCGAGTTCTTGTCTGATCATTTTCTAATTTGGTATGAAGGTGTCTTAAGGAAAGAGGATGAAGCCTTTAGATTTTGGTGTGGGGCGGAGTCCTGGTTGCCATGGTAACCATGATATAAAGAAATAGTTAAGATTACCTTGTGAACGCTCTACAGGTCCGAGTTCTTGTCCGATCATTTTCTAATTTGGTATGAAGGTGTCTTAAGGAAAGAGGATGAAGCCTATTGATTTTGGTGTGGGGCGGAGTCCTGGTTGCCATGGTAACCATGATATAAAGAAATAGTTAAGATTACCTTGTGAACGCTCTACAGGTCCGAGTTCTTGTCCGATCATTTTCTAATTTGGTATGAAGGTGTATTAAGGAAAGAGGATGAAGCCTTTTGATTTTGGTGTGGGGCGGAGTCCTGGTTGCCATGGTAACCATGATATAAAGAAATAGTTAAGATTACCTTGTGAACGCTCTATAGATCCGAGTTCTTGTCTGATCATTTTCTAATTTGGTATGAAGGTGTATTAAGGAAAGAGGATGAAGCCTATTGATTTTGTTGTGGGGCGGAGTCCTGGTTGCCATGGTAACCATGATAACCATGATATAAAGAAATAGTTAAGATTACCATGTGAACGCTCTACAGGTCCGAGTTCTTGTCCGATCCAACTACTGAACAGTTTACATTCCAGAACATCAAGATCACTCGGCACCAATATCCTCTTCGACTTGCCTGGGCATGCACAGTGCACAAGACACAAGGAATGACTCTCCAAGTTAGCAAAGGCCTCGCCGCTGACGCGGCTCAGTCCAGCGATCACTGCTGTAAGCGCACATCGCCTTGTCTATTAATCAGACCCTGCTCGGAGGACAAACAGCGCGCGAGGCCTTGCCCAAAGGCTACTGCCAGCCTAGTAGAACAACGTACACCACCAAACTTGTTCAGTTCACAATATTACAACCCACAAAAGTGCAATGCAATTGGTTCGGGGGATACATGTGCTCGGCTGCGCGACCCGCCGAGCGCGCAATTTCTAGTTTTACCATAGGGTTAGGGTCATCTAATGTTGTATTGTTTTTATTTTTATTTTTTTTGGGGGGGGGGGGGGGGCAAGTCTATTGCAGTGTTATAGTTGAATCTTGCCTGGAGGCCCTATCTTACTGGTAGACTTGAACTCAGGTCCTATAATAAAACGAAAGGATAAGAGGATAAAGGGATTATTTGGACTCAGTTTTGAAACTGGTGGATGAAACTAAAACACTGTTGTGTGTTGTGCAGTACTAGTTAACAGCCCCCCTACATTATAATCAATTTTGCAGTATTAAGCCTTGCCCCATAAATACAGCCTCTCGCTGTAGGGCCTCTGCAGGGCGCAGTTCCCTCCAAGCTCATAAAATCGGTTTAATAGTTTCCTGCCCGAGGTTCACTGATCCAGCAGCAGATATTCTGTCAATAGCGTAGATAGATTAGAAGGGGGATAGTCAGGGGGGTATTGTCACCTGTTAATGATTTTTAGACCCCCCCCCCCCTCTCCTACTGCCCCCTCCGTCCTTGTTAAAGAAAGATAAAGGATTAAGTGACAACGCCCAGCAACCTTTTTTTTTGCCAGTAGCGTGGAAAGATTAAGGGGGGCCACCTGTTAATCATTCTTGGTCTCCGCCTAGTCTCCCCCCCCCCCTCCCCCTTGATGAAGATAAAGGAAAAAACACCACCATTCCAGGAACAGTTATTCTGTCAGTGGCATAGATGGAGTAAGAGTGAGGGGCAGGGGAGTTTTTTTTAACTAGTTAATAATTCTGGGTCCCCCTTTGACTTCCCCCTCCTCCCCCCCTTGACGAAGAAAGATAAAGGAATAAATGACTCCATCCAACAAAAGATATTATACCAGTGGCATAGATGAGTTAATGGGGAGGGGCAGGGAGGAATTGCCACAGGTCTTTATAATTCTGGATCCCCTTACTGCTCTCCCCCTCCACCAGACAAAGAAAGTTGAGTAATACAAAATTAGATTTAATTTGTTCCTTTTGAGGTTCTGAAACACACCTTATTAGAAGCTTTGTGTGTGTCCCCCCCCCCCCCCCCCCCCCCCCCATTTGCTGCCAGACTAGACTAACCATATGCTTTGTTATGCTGTGTTGTATTCCTTCTTTCCATGTGATCTTCTAATAACAATAACAGACAACTTAATCTTGGGATCCGTTGCTTATATCCACTGGCCTTCTGTGTCTTTGCCATTTCATGGGGATATTATCTATCCTCTATTGAGGAAGAGAAGGGCACTAAGTCACTTTTTGTACTTGAGAGAAAATCATGTTTAAAGCCAAATGCTCGGAAATAACTTTATTGGCCAAAGTAATTGATTAGTATTGTTGAAATAGCATAAAAAGGGGTGTGTGGAAAAATCCGAACCTTCGTATCGTTAAATGCAGAAATATCAGTTAAAACTTTTATGAAAGCCGCTGACATTGAGCCTAAATTCACCGTCAGTTTGGCCCATCATGAGCGATACGCTCATGCGAAACCTGTGTGCCGCATTTTGCCATAGGATTAGCACGCAGCGCACAAGGGTGCATATCCACACACACAACTGTCGGCGATATCAATTTACAGTAAATGAGTTTTGTAATATATCAAATATATCAATTAGTAGGCGGTTTCCAGGCCAAATTGTTATCATCCCGTATTAGTAAAAACATATTCTTTCACATGATTGGTAAAAGCGTACATTTCATTTTTTTAGTGTGGGGCAATTCCCACTACCGTCATTTGCCTTTAAAGCTTGGGAGCCCTGTAGAAACCGAGTGTAGCACCTTTGAAGTTTTTATAATATTTCAAAATTTAGATATTCGTATATGAAAATCGGGCATCTCTAGCTACCAAATTGTAATTATAACTCAATATAGCCAACAAATCAATTACTGCCCTTATATCACTCTCTCCCGACGGTATCTTGCTCTTGTCTGCATGATATAAACAAACTTGGCTCAAGCGATCACCTAGCTGTATTGTAGGGTCAATAATATTGATTCCCCGTGTTTGTTAAGTTGTTGGATGAAGTTTTCCCTCTTCCTAGGTGATTTGTAATCTGGATTTACTGAACAACCTTGGTTTCTTTTTTTAGAATATCCTCTTTATCCAGCACCTATTTTAACTGTTTGGGTGGTGCGCAGCTGAATGCCAGTATATTGTTGTATACCTTACTTTGCCAGAATGGACTTTAATATAGCACTTAGTTTCGTTATCAATATCTACCGGTAGCCATTTTCTTGCATGTATACATGGCACCGCAATAACTTTTTTTGCTAGGCGCCTGGTTTTGCCAGAAATGTGTTATCAAGTTAATTTTGTTACTACCCAGAAACAAAGTCAGTGGCCCCAAAATTAAATTTTTTTTTGGGGGGGGGGGGCAAAATATTTACTATTCAAAATGTTGCTGCTATTGTGAATGACGCTTGCCATGGAAGAAAATTTAGTTGCCTGATCGAGCAATCAAAATGGGATTTGTATTATGACTGGCCGTGTCAAGCTGTGTCAAAGTCTTTTATTCTCTATTAAAAATGTGTGAAATTGCTCAATAACATGTATTCTTGAATGATACTTTGTTAACCTGATACAGCATATATTAAACAGTGCCGAAATCAAGTGATAGAAACTACCATTATAAAGTTCCTTTAATTTGTAATAGATGTAAATTACTTTATTTTGGGCAATCTGATTATAGTATGCAGGGGTGTGAGATGTCCGATTTTCCGCGGAATTCCGATTATTTTTAATTTCCGATTATTTTGAGTATTAGCACTCAATGGTTTAGCATATTTTGATGACATATCGAGTGCTACAGTGTACAACGTTCAAATTTCGTATTTAGCACATGCGGAAATCCCACATGCATTCAGCGCCGAGCCTTTCACCTGAACGAACGCGCGCCTGTGCTACCCGCAGCGCTAGCATGCACACCGCCGAGTGACACAGCTGCATCGAGCCTTGAACCCCGCGCACACTTTTCATTTCAGATTTTTTCCGATTTTTTTTTTTTTTTTTTTTTTTTTTCAATCTTGCTCTCACACCCCTGAGTATGCTAAATGCAATGTTCGAAGAATGAAATAGCAAATATTTATGAAGCGATGGATCCAAATATGGAGAAAAAAAACATATGTAGTCGTGAAAAGGAAACCACAAATGCGTCAAATGTTAAAGAAGATTACATTATAGAACAATTATTGATGCCACATATTCTCTGAACTTTCAGGCTATTTTTCAGTTGAGTTCTGTTTTGGGTTATAAGACATTGTTTTTCCAATAAAACGTCCTTAGGCACATCCGAATCGAGCAGCAGAAATCCGCATTTCATGCGCTAGCCTATAATTAGATCAATGGTTGTCCTAACTCCCATTGCACTGGGGTACTCCCACTATGTGTCACACATACTAAATGTTAACCCTTGTATTGCCGGGTATATTTGACATGCTATGAGCAATAATGCATACAGTCTTGTACCGTGCTGTCGCTGGCACTTAACAAGATAATGGGTCAGAATAATATCTGTAGGAATCCCTCGGCTGTGTTTCATCATTGTATTTCATTTATTTCTTGGCTGGCAAAGATGGACAGGATGTCTCAATGATTCTCAAGAATCTTATTCCGAAGAAGGAAATTATTCATGGAGTATAACTATTTTAATTTTTAAACATTCAAACCAAAATAGTGATCACTTTTATTAAAACAACACAATATTTTGGGAAACAGCTTTTCATGTTTTAAGAAAGTAACCCTTTTAAGAAAAGAGAGTAATTTTCAGGAAATTTCAGGATTACGAATACTGAAGATTCCATTTAATGATTATAGATGTGGGAATTGCAATTTCTGATATTGAACTGGTTAATGAAAGAAGGGGATACAAGAGGGGGAATCCCATAGCCATGTATCATCATTGAATGTACATGTACTGTGTGTATGTACTAGGCTTGCATTACGTAGACAGGATGTGTCAATGAATCTGTGCCATCCCATAATTGCAGTGATCCTGCTGCCGCTCCGATCCATTTAACGCAAGATTTCCACTTGATACTAGAACATGCTTTTATTAACCCATTCAGAACAGAGTTATTTTGCTATAATTAACATGTATTTTCATTAGACTAATTAGCCCAAGTATTTTCTGGACCAGTCCTGGGCCCCGTAACATAAAGATTCACAATTAATCGCACGATCAATCAACTGATCGTACGATTGATTAATTGATCGTACCATTGATGAATTGATCATACGATTGATTAATTGATCGTACGACAATCGTACGATCAATAGATTATTCGTACGATTAATCGTGAATCTTTATGTTACAGCTTGGCCCTGAACAGGTTAACATACTTAAAGACGTTTGGGATGGGGAGTCAATTTAAAATTGCTATTGACTGAATTACATGGCTTGTTTAAGGTGTTCACGCCTTCGCATGGATGGGATGGCTTCTATACTTCCTAATCTAAATAATCCTGCTGCCCCTCTGATCTATTTAATGCACAATTTCCACTTAATACTAGAACATGCTTTTGTGAACATACTGCACAACATGCCATGTTTTGGATAGGGAGGGAGTACATAAAATTGTTCTTGACTGGATTACATGACTTGATTAAGTTGTTCACGTCTTCGTTGTATGGATGTTCCTAATGCAGTAATCCTGCTACCAGGCTGATCCATTTAACGCACAATTTCCACTTGATACTCGAACATGATTTTATGAACATACTGGATATGAGCGTGTTTTGAATAAGGAGTAAATTTAAAATTGCTATTGACTGATTTACATGACTTGATGAAGTTGTTCACGCCTTGTACGGATGTGTGAAGGCTTCTGCTTCCTAATTAAAATAATCCTGCTGTCGCGATGATCCATTTAACGCATAATTTCCACTTGATACTGCAACATGCTTTTATGAACAAGCATGTTTTGGATAGAGAGTACATTAAATTGTTCTTGACTGAATAACATGACTCGATTAAGTTGTTCACGCCTTGCACGGATGTGCGAAGGCTTCTGCTTCCTTATTAAAATAATCCGGCTGTCCCTTTTCTTCATATTCATCATAGTCCTGTTCGTACTTTGATCCATTCAGTTAGCCTATATACGTAGTCCATAATGTCTACTTGTTACTAGTAGTTCATACTGCACCCACTCGTTTCCATTTTTGGTGCATGTACTAGGTTGGTTATTTGGTTTTTGCAGCCGTGTTCAATTAATTATGATGAATCACGTCTGGGACCGCCCCTTATCATCACCATCCGATAGACGCGGTGTAGGTTCGAACCTGGGCCGATAAGTGCAAAGAGCGGAGCTCTGACCACTAGACCAGATCACCACTTCACTATTTTCACTCTATACTAGCTTTTCGAAAAGGTCTTGCACTCTTGTGTCTGATCTGAATGCATGCTGTCAGGAACAACTGGCAAACAAGCCTATCACATGAGCAGAAGCAGCCACAAGGCCTTTTCACATCTGCCTGGCCCTCTGTTAAATTTTTCTTATGTTAAAGGGATAGTTGAGTATTGGTCAAACTTAACTTTAGTAACCAAAACCTGCACCATTACGGTACAAAGTAATAGTTATAACTTCACCCGAAAAGTATACACAATTACAAATGACTAAGTAAAACCCCTGTTATCATTCAAAAAGAGCTGGTACAACTCAAGAGGGCGCTATTTAAAAAAAAATCATTGGTTTTAGCATTTTTTCATACAAAATTGGGCATTCAATGTTTGTTTAAATAATGATTCAATAGAGATATCATCAACGACTTTTTAAAAACCTAATCAGATTTTTTCAAAGTAGTCTTCGAGCATTTTTAAAAATTTGTCTAAAAAGTCTAAATATCGCCCGGTGATGGCCAGTGTGAACTATTTTTAATAAAAATATATTTATGGATATTTCAGCCGTTTCTGAACCGATTTTGATCAAATAAAGTTTATTCTGTCATTAAAATTGTATGTTCTTTCGAATTTGACAGTCAGTTTTTCATTATCTCACAAAAAAATATCGGGGGGCACTTCGGGAAATACCAATACTCAACACTACCTTTAAGCTTTAAATCGTCTAAGCTATAGCTAGCGACCAATCAGGAAGCATGTATACCACATACATTGTGCATAATACAGTTCAGGTAGTCCTGGAAATGACTGTTGGTATTCTTCTTGAGCTTGTAGTTCCAATAAGAGCTACAGCGCCAGTATATTTATTGTAAGGAGAGGGTGGGTGGTAGGAGGGGCTCAACGTGTCGAACAGGTTGACTGTCCGTCGTCAGGAGTCCTTCTAAGGACTCTCCAATCCTCCCTTTCTTACAGGGTGCAACCGCAAACCAAACTTATTATCTACACCACCATGGAAGCCGATAGATTACAAGCAACATCTAACATGTTTTTGTTATGAAGTACATTTGTATTGTTCTTGACTGAATTACTTGACTTAATTGATTAAGTTTTTCACACCATCCCACGGTGATTGTGTGATGGCTTCCTAATTAAAATATTCCTGCTGTTGCTTTGCTCTATAATTGAAATAATCCTGCTGCTATAATAGCAGTGCTACTTTGATTCATTCGGTATTCAAAGAGAGTATATAGCATACTTTTTACTTTGTGCTAGTCATAAGCATACCCAGGATCTTTTTAAGGGGGGTGTTTTAGCTTCATTCAGTGGCATAGTTAGGGTGTGTTTGAATACCTAAAACAACATTTTTTTCCCCTCAAGGGGGTGTTTGAACACCCCAAACACCCCCCCCTCCTCTAGTACATACTGAACATGATAAACATATGGGAACCGTGTTATGGACACAAAGTCTTGAATAAAACATATGATGGCCCGATAGGGAAGAAATTTTGCTTGTTTATGAATTATTGTTTGACTTTGAATGTTCAAAGCCATATGCGACATCCCTTTGTATGGCTTTTGCTTCATTACTTTTTGCCATTCCTATTTTGTATTCATCTCTAGATAAAGTTTAGATAAGGGCAGATAGCAAATACAATCTTGTTTCATTTCACAGCGGTTGTGAAACTTATGATAAACTATCATCCAATCCCAGGATACATCACACATGTCGCAACGATTTTTGTGGAGTCACTTTTGCTTTCCATATTGCCAATGAGTTATTATCTAATTCCCAGTCAAACTCTGATTCCAATTCCCTTCTCTTATTAGCTTAAAATAAGAACATATCTCGCTTTGTGCTTGTTTTGTTAGCTTTGTTATATATGCGAACACATTAAAGCACAATTATTTGATATTGTAGATAAATGTGAACAAAGAGACTCGGTGATCTTGAAGCTTCCTGAACTGATCAGCTGTAAAGACAAAAGGAATTCAAAACTGATACTGTTTTTGATCCTGTTAACCTTTGTAATAAGGGAATGCCGCTCCTCAAATTCAGTATCGACATCAAACAACGAGAACTTGAGTCTTTCAGTACAGAGCTGTGAGAGCGAGAAACGGTAATGGCTATAAATAGGCGGGTTATCACTTCAGTCGATCATTTGAAAAGTTTCCAAACCACTATCTTTCCGAAACTGCTGACATTCCCTGAATTTTACTTCTTATTCTGTCTCGCTGTCACACAAAATTGAATTTAAATGTTAAAATCTGCAATTCATTTTGTCGCCTGCTTTGCCCCCCCCCCCCCCCCCCTTACCATTTAAAAAATGAAATAAAACATTTTGTATTTCTCAGTCACAAACATCTTCATTTTGCAGTTTAAACTGCAATTCACTTTGTCACCCTATTTGTCCCCCACCCCTTGCTATTTAAATAAACACAGAGGAGCTGATCATGATGACAGCAATTTGTACAGCATTAAGTTCATGTAGGGGCCCTTCAATTTTTATAAAAGAAAGCATATAATTATGTGTGAGATGTGGGATCCCACATTTATTTAATGATTTAAGAAAAGAAATGCTTTACTTTTTCAAATTTTAAAAAGCATGACATGAACAAAAAATTAAATGGTTAGAACCAATGCATTTTTAGAGAGCGCCCTCTTGTGTTTTCATGCCTCTTTTTTTTATTTTTTATGATAACAGGCTTTTTACTTTAATAGTTGTTTGTAATTTATTGTAGCTTTCGAGCATGATGGAGTTATAACTATTAGTTTGTAATGTTATAGAGCAGGTTTGGGTTACTAAAATTTAGTTTAACCAAAACTGTACTATCCCTTTTTTCCTTTATGGTTATGCCTTGTCAGACCTTTCAGCTCCGTCGATAGAAAGTAATTTCCCCTAAATGCATGATTCCACCTGATCGTTAAAACAAAGTACAGATGAGTTGGGTTTGATTGGAGGACATACCGCTAACTGGCCTCCACCACCTTTAGTTTAAGCTGCATGCATGACAATCAACTTGAGTTTTGTGGGCATTATGAAAAATGCACACAATAGCTAAAGTTAAACTATTCTGCCAGTGTGAAAAGTGTAAGCCTTTTTAATACGAAAGGGCTACTGCATGGCCTATATTAACAAGAAAATCAATGAATGAAACTGGGTGGCTACTGCATAATTATAAACTTTGTTTGCGGAATTTAACATTTAGCTGATCAACGACTGCATACACACAGTTGCTATAAACTGCACTGTATGTATGAAAAAAAGTTTTCAGACTTTTAGCTAGGGAGCTACTGCCGGTTTCTATGAACAGGTTAACTTAATTGGGGGAAACTAATTTGTAAAATCCTGTTAATAGCAATCAACTTCTGGCTTGGTGGATCCTAGGGGACGTTTGAGGAAGCCTTTCATCTATTTGATAAAAAACTTAATTTTCAAACACTTTAAATTGAAGTGGTTTATATTGCTAGCTTTGGTTGTATGGTGTAGTTGCAACTGAATGATTATCAAATATAAGTTATTTTATTTAAAGGGATAGTTGAGTATTGGTCCAACTTAACATTAGTAACCCAAACCGGCACCATTACGGTACAAAGTAATAGTTATAACTTCACCATGCTCACCATGCAAGTATACACAATTACAAACGACTAAGTAAAACCCCTGTTATCATTCAAAAAGAGCCGTTACAACTCAAGAGGGCGCTATTTAAAAAAAATCATTGGTTTTAGCCTTTTTTCATACAAAATTGTGCATTTAATGTTTGTTAAAATAATGATTCAATAGAGATATCATCAACGACTTTTTAAAAACCTATTCTGATTTTTTTTCAAAGTAGTCTTCGAGCATTTTTTGAAATTTTTCTAAAAAGTCAAAATACCGCCCGGTGATTGCCGGTGAAAAACATTTTTTTAATAAAAATATATTTATGGATATTTCAGCTGTTTCTGAACCGATTTTGATCAAATAAAGTTCTGTCATTAAAATTGTATGTTCTTTCGAATTTGACAGTCAGTTTTTCATTATCTCACAAAAAAATATCGGGGGGCACTTCGGGAAATACCAATACTCAACACTACCTTTAAAGTTATATGCAAAATATCCATACATATGTAATTTGTAGCTACCTCCAGTATTAATACTAAGAAGCCAATAAGTTTGCGATTGAAACTTTTACACTCTAGATCAAATGGTTTACATTTTTACGGGCAGGTTGTACAGAGTTTGTAACTGAATGTGTAATGCTTTTAATGAAATGCCCTAAAGTATTCCAATGTATTATGGTGACATTAAGCTTGGGATAGGAAGTTGTAGAAGTCTAAATTAAGCTGTGGATAGTATCCGACTTTACCACTAAATGTTTATTAGTAACCTTAAATCAATTGATCTTGAGAAGTATCTCGTTCATGCAGTTAGCAACTATGGATTATACTTTGTTATATTGCCAGCTCAATGTTTATTAATAACATAAAATCAAGCGATTAAAAGTATTGGGACATTCATGCACTGTGCAGCTGGCTTCATAATTACATGATACATGCAATCTTGTAGCAGGAATTTGATATTAGCTCGAAAATCAAGTGGTCGTGTAGTTTGCCACTAAATGTTTATCGCCATAAATCGGGCGATTTAAAGTACTGGCTCTGCATGGATTTTATAGTTCGCAGCTAGCTCGGGGAGTAACATGGGTACCCGCAATAGCTCTAAAAAAATCAAGTGGTTGTGTATAGTTTGCCACTAAATGTTTATCGCCATAAACAAGCAATTTAAAGTACTGGCTCTGCATGGATTTTATAGTTCGCAGCTAGCTCGGGGCGGGGGGGGGGGGGGGGGGGGTTTAACATGGGTACCAACAATAGCTCTGGACAGGATATTAACTCTAAAATCAAGTTTGTCGCTATATGATTTATCGCCATAAATCGAGCGATTTCAGTACTGGCTCTGCGTGGATTTTTATAGTTCGCAGCTAGCTCGGGGGGTAACGTGGGTACCCGCAATAGCTCTGGACAGGAACCAGAAATGGCAATTGACCAAAATAGACAGCTCTAATGAGGGCGATTAGTATCTAGGCTGTGTCGCAGCGACTGGGTGACTCATCCTCCCCATGCTAGGGGAGCTAGTGCAGCCTCTACTGCAGTGCGGGGCTAGGATTAGGTCCTGGCTTGCTTGTCTTAGACTAACAGCTGCCAGACTATCCTACTTTTTTTAGTCACAATGGATGCCCCTTCCTCTCTCTATCTCTCTCTCTTCTCTCTCTAAAAAGGATCCGACTATTCTGTAAATATACTCCTCCGCACAACGCTCTCTTCCTGTGACGTTATTGCACAGTCTGTCCCGCCTGCAGAAATCTTCTTGTGTAGATAAATCGCAATCGCCTCGCCGGGTCTTATTTTGGGCTTCAGACGCATGCCCTTTAAGATTCTACATCTGATATCCGTCTTTATTTATGCGACTGTTTGAATGTGCGCAGGATGGGGCGAATCTTGTCGGGACCCGTGTGATATTTCAGGATTTATTACGGCTCAAAAGATGAAGGCTTGTTGTGTGGGACTCAAGGAAACTGATTTTTGGGCTCCTTGGCCTTATACCAAGATGGGTTGTGTACGCGTTGTGGGATTGCCGCATATAGCCTGTTGACTTTATTTATTTATCTGGCTGTGTATGTGTGTGTGTGATTTATTTTACTTTGCTTTTTGCCCGAAATAGAAGGAAATCATTGATGCTTATCTATAATTTGGAGAGACATTCTTGCAGTACTTTACATGCGGATTCAGGATTACTTGGAATTATATACTCTTTATGACACGTTTGAGACACTGCTTAACTCTGTGTTTATGATGCCAACCTTGCAACTAAAATAAAAACAAACATTTATCGCCTCACAGATTTCAGAATAATGCTGCTCAGGAATTATGATTTGAATTATGCCATCGAAATGTATTAGATGAAAGAACTGTTTATGATTGTGGTCACCACACTAAGAATCAACTTTTGTTCTTGGAAGTCCACATTTTTAGAGTGAAAATGTAATGATTGACTCTTTCTCATGCACTGACAAAGGGTTCAGATAAACACCCCTTTGTTGTATCAACTGACGAGGGTTTAGAATTCTAGTCCAATGTCCGTTACCGAAGAACGGTTAAAAGGAGTCTAACAGACATTTCAAAGATGAAGAAAAAGCTTACAGTATACCCCAGTTCAAATTTGTTAAAGTCATCTTGATACATCTCTGAAGTGACTTTGCAAGATATCTTACTGATTTAATTGACTATATGCCCCCGTGACTGTGGCTAGTCTAGAAGACCATAAGACCCTTAAATGATGAAGATCATGTATTGAACTTTTGTTGAATTATTGTTAAATAATCATAATAAGACATCAAGGTGGCTTTGAGTGTCTACAAACTTCGCCACCCACGTTACTGCTATATGGCTAGCCTATGCCCTCACAATGCACTGTCCAGCTCATCTGCAAGTATACCTTCCATCATGGTGACATCCTCTTGATAGATTAATTACCATAACTGAACTTGAGGTGGTTTGGCACAATTTCTTCTTGATCTAGAGTCCGCCCACCTTCCATGTGTCCGCAGACGGCAAGTCCCTGTGACTGTTATGGCTAGCCGTAGCCACTGTTCAGTTCATCTCAAAGTATACCTTCCATCATGGTGACACTCTTAAATTAATTATCACAACTGAACTTGAGGTGACTTTGCCAGATTTCTTGATGAATTGAGTGAGCGTCTGCGTACAACTGACATAGACATGACGGCTGTGGCTAGTCTAAGGTTGTGTAGCGCATCCTGCAATCATGTCCAACCGGGAGCATACGGTTTTAGAGGTATTCTATATTTGAAGAGCTCATTTGCAAAAGGGGTTAGATCCACTTTCCATAAAAATTGAGTTAGCAATATCAGTACATTAATAAGCTACGTAACTATGTAGAATCCAAATTTTGGGACAATTTACTCACTCCAAATCAACATAGAGAAAGTTCTATTTTCATATTCCCATAGGCATGTGTACAAAGTTTGACAAAGAAACCTGCTTAATACTCCAAAGTTGAAAAAGTGGATCTAACCCCTTTTGCAAATGAGCTCTTCATTTATGAATTCATTTTCTTCTTCAGTGCTTCAGGCTTATCATTAACAAGCCAAATACAGTAGTTACATCATACCCTCTTAATGATATGGTCCCAAAAATATTTAAGGAATACATTTAGACTTTATTGAGTCAATAAGACCTGGTCCTAGAAATAGTCAGACAGGGGGTCTTTGGAGAATGCACCTTAAAGGGGAGTCAAACGCTGGCATTTTCGCTAACTGTTACTAATAAGTGCCCAATTCCTGTCTCTTCTATTCGTAGCACTAATAAGAAAGTAATCAATGTTTTTTAAACCACTATCCTCTGTTTGAACTGAACACTAGAGGCCGCCATGTTTTCCAACTATACAATATGAAATGTCATTTGAACTTGCACTAACAAAAGCGGGTTATGTAACCACTGACATAGCAGCAAATTTGAGAACAGCAGTTACATAACCTGCTTTCGTTAGTGCATGCTCAGATGACGATTCATGCGGTACCGTTGGAAAACATGGCAGCGTCCAGTGATCATTCAAACAGTTGACAGAGGTTTAAAAAATGATGATTATTTTCATTATAAGTGATATCCAAGAGGAAATATATGACTAGAAGTGACAGGAATTATGCAAAATATTGGGGTTGGGGTGTATGGAGAAAACATGGTATACTGAAAATGAATCAATGCCATATGTATTAACCTGTTCAGGACTGATCTAAAAAAATTAGAATGCGTTCTACCAAAATCAATTTGTCCTGTAATGTGTCTTTTAAAGGGATAGATCCTCTTTTGCAAGCCAAAATTCAAAAGTTGCGAGGTTATTGTCTTATATGAAAGGAAATGTCATTTAATAGCATGCCTGAAAAAATTAGGGCTTGAAATCTCTTTTTCGTGGAGTTATAGACCTAAAACTGATTAAAGCGTTGGACGACGGTTTAATGGGTACATACGTATTTTCGGCCAGTGAGTAAGTTCGTACACAGATTTCACGGAGTGCCAGATCAGTATGCATGACCCCTACGTGACCCACGCTAGCTACGTGACCCACGCATAAACTTGTACTAATGTGTGAGCGTTTACCAAGCAAAATACCCAAACATCGCTTAAACTGACTACATGTAATTATATATTCTTTATTTTTGAGATCTTTTTCCGTGACATACGTTAACAAATGTCGGCTTCACAATACCTTTACAAGAATTAGTACAATATTGTTGTAATATTATGCTAAATCAGTTGAACTCATTTATTGACCGATATATAGTTTAAATGGAGGGACGCATTCGTTTTTCATTCATAGAATCCAAATTAGAGGGCTGTTCGATCTGATTTTTTTTGCATGTTACATTGATCCCCATCCGTCAACTGAAAGCTGTTCAGACGTTTTGTAAAAGTGGACCTGTCCCTTTAATGGGTTAACCTATATACAAAGATTTGTCCTAAATTACTCACCACCATCTAACGCAATCAATTTGCGGATTTGCCCTAAATGGACCACCCTGATCTGGGCCCTGTTTCATAAATCTTTTCCAATTATTGTAACTACGGTAGTCGGTCAACAGCCAATCAGCATGGAGCATTGCAGCTGTTGCCATGGTAGTTACAATAATTGGACACTTCCAAAAATTGAACAAATTTAATATGGACATGGCCCTGGAAAGGTCCCCCGAAATAGACTATAGAATGAAGTGAATATGAATAATCAGTAGCGTCAATCTGAGCCAAATCACTAGTAGAGCAATAATAAAGTTATGACAGGATGAACTTTGCTCCAATTTTGTGTATCGTTCACAATTGCTATCGATAGTGACGTCACTTGCGAGCTGCAGCCATTGTGACTTGTACATGAACATTTTACAAAATTCAATTTTTCTTAGTAGCAAAGCAAATTTATGAGCTTAAAAATTCCAAAGTAGTTGGCCCATCGATATTCTCTTATGAATTTGTGAAAACCAGCAGAGAGAAATTAATTTTTATGGATAAAAAATGAAAAATAAGTGTATTTTCATGTACTAAAGGCATGGCGAGTTGCTCGTCAATGATGTTGCACTGATTTGGCGGCAATTTTGAAACGATCGCTCATTACTACATGATGTTCAAATAGGCATAACTCCCGTGTTTCTTGACCGATCTAGATCAAACTTTCACCAATTATGCCTCTTATTCTGCTTATTTTGATAGCCAAATAATAAATCAGGCCCGGAATTCCCCTTTTAAGTGCTGTCAGTTATTGTTGTTATTATTATTATTGCTGTTGTTGTTATTGTTACCATTCAAACACCAGATTCCTGTATGTAATTTCAAGTGCAGGCAAGATACTGATATATTCCTTTAGATGTATTTGGTAGGTAATATAATTATGCAATCTCATACGTCAAGGCAATGAGATGGCCAAAAATGACAATATATCTGTCGCTCTGTCCATATGTATGTCTGTCATTCCTACGTTCCTTATCTTTAGACCCACTTTATTTTAGTTCCTAGTGTAGAAAGCCAAAACACGTTTTACTGCAAGTAGTATAATGTTTTTTCTCTTTGCTCTATGAAAATGTCTTTCTGTTGCTCTACCCATGTGTTAGTCTGTCATTTCTACTTTCCCTATCATGGTATCTTTAGGAATGCCATTTTTAGATCCTAGTATAGAGTGCCAAATCATATTTTTACATTGAAGTACTTCTTCAAAGTAGTTGCATGCTTTTCTTTTGTAGAATAAAACATAGTGTAGTTGCATGCTTTTCTTTTGTAGAATAGAACGTAGTATATATTTTTGCCATGTAATATTTTCTTCCTGTTTAGTCAATAATTTCCTTCCTTTCTTCCTGTCCCCCCACTTACTATTATTTTGTCCAGAGCGGAGCTTTGCCATCCGAGAAAAGATGCCAGCTCGGGCACCACCCCCACCCCCTCCCAACTCCACCTCTCCACCTACACTGTCACCTCACCTGCCTCCTCCACACTTCATCCCGACAGGATCGACCAATGAGCGGCTCGAGTTTGAGAAGCTCTTCAGCTCCACGTCGGTGTCGCCCGTGCTGCGCCGGCGGATGTGGCAGGCCGCCGCCACCACGGGAAACTTCACGTTCAAGTCGCCGCCGCCGCTTCCCGTGCGCGGATCCAGCGAGAGCAAGGTGAAGCCGATAGGAGCGAAGCCAGATGCGAGCAAAGGGGGACTCTCACCGACGGAGGAATACCAAGTGCCCCCTCCTCTACCGCCGAGACAGTCCCTCTTTGATCCCACGGAAGTAGAACTGCGCAACAAGTTCAACAATGCAAAGTCTACGTCGAGTACGGGGAAGAAGTACACGTCGAGCGCGAGCACGCAATCACCAAAGAAACAAAAGAGTCCCTCGCAGTCCTTTTGGAGAACATTCAAGTCGTCCAAGTCGACAACCGCCATCACAAACCTGTTTCCGTCGTCGGCGTCTTCGAGCAAGAACAAGGACCCTCCGCCGTTGCCTCCGAGACAGGTCTCCATTCCTTCAGGGGCTCCATCGCAGCAATCGGAAGAAGCGAGGGATGACAGGGCAGGGGAAGAGGAGGAAGCTGAAATACCAGTAACTAGCAGGTCTTTCATGCGTAAGCAAACCTTCTTTATCTTTATGATGAGTTAAAGGGATAGTTGAGTTTTGGTATTAAAAAAAGAGAGTACAGTTTTGGTGTAGCGCCCTCTATACCAAAACTCAACTATCCCTTTAATATGAAGAAAACTATAAACAGCAATTTTACTGGCTAAAGATAAATTTGATTAAAACCAACTCAAATGCTATGAAAATTATATGAAAATATTTAACAGTGATGCTTTCAATCATATTGTCAACAATGTACCTTGATATGCAAGTATTAAGGTATCGTTTAAAAGACAATATTTTGTGTTATATATGAAAGTAGCATTATATCAACAAATTTGGAAGAGGAGTTTATATTTTGCCCTCGTTAGGATTCAATTGCATGTGAATGCCTGAATGGTTTGATTTTAATGATATTTTGATTGATACATGCATGGAATGAAGTATGACTACTTTAGACCAATATGACTTAAGTTTGTAAAACAACTTTTATTCAAAAGATGTCTAGCTAGGAGATGGTAGTTTACAACAAAATCAAAAAATTATTTGGATCAGTATGATCTGCTCATTCTGGGGGAGAAAAAAAAATTAAAGTTGATCACATACTGTACATGTACTAGCATATTAGCCTCTGGATCACTAGTCTTCCAAGAAAGGATACTGAATGTGGTAAACCATAAACTTCCTAGTTCAATTTAGCTATCGCCATGGAAACCTTCAAAGATTATGATAGATTGCCATCCATGTCTCCATATGTAAAAGCCCAATTCGTTGCAGCTCACATACCACAATTGAAATTAAACATATTAGACTAGGTAATTAGGAATGTGCAGTGTATTCAAATTACAGAGAACTTTAAGAAAAGGAAATTTAAGAAAGGGCTTGCATTTTGATAAAAGTAGAGTAGTGAATTATGACGTTGTGCGCAGTCTTGGATCTGTTTTTTAATCAAACAATTAATGGGAATAATAACAATTATAAGAACATGGCTGCCAAACACTGGAGCTATATTAGCATGTTTGGCAACAAATGCTGACTAATTGTTGTTATTACAATTACTAAGAATTTATCATTCTATCGCTTGGCATAGAAAAACATAAACATATGGCAATTAAGAAATATAAAAGGTCTTGACACACAGATGGAAATCCAATATTTAGATTAGAGCAGCTGTTTGTAATCACTAATAAATATTAAGTAAAGAAAAAAATTGGGGTGAAGAAAACTTTATTTGCCGGTTACATTTATCAGAAAATCATGACTTTCCATACAATTCCATACAATTCCACACAATTTCCATTCGATGTAAGTTAATCTTGATTTTTCATACAATTCCGCCCCAGTTATTCCCCCTCATCAAAAGTTAAAGGGGACCACCAGGCAAAGAACAACATATAATTATATGTTTAGGTACCATTTTGTGATATCAAATAGATACCCAACATTTTGCAAAGGGTTGTGTAATTCATAAACAATGCAATTAACTACCACCACTTACAGAACCAGTATTATTTCATGGTTTTGTTCACGCCAAACATTTGCATGTGAGCCACGCGTACGTTTGGAGACAATAGAATCCCGGACGATTCGTTCGCTTTGGACAAAGGTAGTCTTCGTAGTTCGTACACGCAGACCCATGAACGCATGCTTTAGAATGGTGATGCGTTTTTCAAATTTTTTCTTTTTTTTCTGGAAACATATTTTTCTGAACTTGTTGATGGAATGGACTACTGAAAATGTTATCTTTCATTTATAAGAATATTATTTTTGGGTGGTGGTACCCTTTAAAGTAACATGTTTTATATTAGGCTACTTTGGGGTAATGGAAAAGATCTTAGCATTATGTTCTGGTTTGCCTTATGTACACATTGTATTACATGGATTTTGGAAATGCCTATTTTGATCCTTCTGACAAGAACAAAACTATGGTTCCCACGTTTCATAAAAACCATGAATAACTTTGTTTGAGGGAAACATTGCATACAGTATACGGGCATTTGAAAATTAATGACATCACAATAAATCAAATTAATACTACAAAAACGAATGGTGCAATGCTGCATTTGACATGAATATCATCATACATGGGAATGAGTATGGAATTCCTCACCCAACTTTAAATTAACATTAGCAAGTATGCTAGTTTGTGTTCCCTGCAAAACACTGAGCAGGTGTGTACATGTATTTCGTACCATGTGCAAGGTGGTTGCAAGATGACACCCCGCATCTTGAATACGATTTAGAACTTCCTTTCAGTGTAGAATTTGTATGAACTATTCTCGCTTTAACAATTTTGCGAAAAATCCCCTGATACCATTTGTGTCCGCTCTCGTGACTACCTTGCTTCCGCTCTAGTTCATTTTAGCTATGAATAGGATGAGCCAGGTTCAGCTCGGATGGCAACTTAGATATGGCATACCATATACAGTTTAAGAAAGAAAAATTGACAGTTATTCTTGTTCTTATTACCGTTATAATTATTAATTACTATTATCATTATTATTACTTTTATTATCAGTATAATTATTATTTTATTTGTTGCATTATAATTAGTAATATCATTATTAATATTACTATTTTTGTATTATTATTATTAATATTATATGACGAGACACGTTCGGCATGGATTGGATGACAACTTAGATATGACAAATTTTAGAAAAACTACATTTTAGAAAGAAATATTGATAAGTTATAATTATATATATTATTATTATCATTATATATTATATATTATTATTATTATCATTATTATTATTATTATTATTATTATTATTATTATTATTAAAAAAGACATTGTGTAGATGAAAAGTACATTATTGAAGTTGCCACGCATGATACATGCGGTGACTTTTGTATGTTAGTTTATGCATGTGTTCTCTTCTTCATGTTAGTCATGCTAAAGACAGGAAGTATGATTCAAGTCATTTAAAAAGTACAAATTTATTTAAAGTTCAAAAGAGGGGAAAAAATTAGTTTGTCTGAGGTCACCCCACTGTCAAAATTCACCGTGCCACGGGTTATGGAAGCAAGAATTGTACCTATCTTTGGTACCATACACATCATGCACATGAAAAGTTCATTACCAATTGAAAGTTACTGCACATATATGTATTGTATGACTTTTTAAAAAATCATTTAGAGTCTGTGCATTTGATTCTCTCCCCGTTAGCGATTTAGGAAGAAGGTTTCAAGTTATTATTCTAAAAAAGTGAAGATTTATTAAAAGTTCAAAACAAGAAGCAAAACAAGAAATTTTGTTTGAAGTCAAACTCTAATCAATAAAGTCGCATCGGTTTGTGTAGCAGTAATTGTACATGACTTTGGTACCATACCGTTGTGTGCATGAAGATTCAGGAAATGTGATACAAGACGTTTTCTTTTCGTTATTACAAATTTATGAACAGATTAAAAGAGGATGGGTGAAATCCTAAAATAACAACCGTTTTCTGTAGCGAGGATTTGCACATCACGTATGACTTTGGTATAATGTAAATTGTGAACATGAATGTAGTACATTACTGTGCATTAAGTTACCGCGCATATCTATGTCAAACTTTTGTATGAATGTACAATGTACGTGCATGAGTGTCTCTCCCCTCATATGTTAGTCATCTCGATTGCTAAAGACAGGAAATGTGAATCAAGAAGTTTTTAGAAAAAGTACAAATTTGTGGAAAAGTTCAAAAGAAGAACAACATTTTTGTTTGCTGAAGTCACCCTACCATCCCAAAGTTGCCCCAGTTTATGCAAGAATTGTGCATGATTTTGGTACCATAAACATTGTGCCCATTAAAAGTACATTAATGTGCATTGCAATATGTATGTATAACTTTCATATCAATGTACAATATATGTGCATGCATTTCTCTCCCCTCGTGTTAGTCATCTTTTATGCTAAAGACAGGAAATATGAATCAAGTAATTTTTAGAAAAAGTACAAATTTATGAAAAGTTTAAAGGAAGAACAACACTTTTGTTTGAGTCTGAATTCACACTACCATCCAAATTTGCCCCAGTTTTGCAAGCATTGTGCATGACTTTGGTACCGTAACCCGGGGTGACTTTGGCCACTTGTTTAGAAGGATGCATCTTCATCAAGTCTCACTCTTTAGAACTAATTTCTGATTCTATACATTACCCTATCAGAATACATTTGAAACAATAAGAAATTTGTTCTAAAAAAGTGAAGCTTGATCAAAATAAATTCATCTAAAAAAGTGGCCAAAGGTTTACGGTACCATACACACTGTGCACATGATACTTTCTAGTACGTTAATTTTGTCTGAAGTATTTCACTGAAGTTACCCTGCATATATATGTATGTAAAACTTTTGTATGTATGTAAAGTCAATTATTGAAGATACAGGGAATGAAATTTAAGTTGTTTTCTTTTAATAAGTATACATTTATTAAACGATTTAAGGAGGGGGAATAGCTTAAATCACAACCGCTCTCTGTAGCGAGATTTGCACATCACGTATGACCTTGGTAACGTAACGTAATTTGTGCGCAGGAATAGTACATTACTGTGCATTCAGTTACCGTGAATATGTATGTAAAACTTTTGTATGTATGTATGAACTGCATGTGCATGTGTTTCTCTCCCCTTAATCTTAGTCATCTCTCGTGCCGTAGAGCGAGGCAGGAAGTGTGGTTAGTGCGACAAGACGGTTTAGGGCGTAGCGGAAACTCGAAGTAGGACGTTGTGAGATGAGTTCTACTGTCATCACCAGCACCATGTTCTAGTCCTGCTCCAGTCCGCATCAGCAGTGTTGCATGCATTGCACTGCTCTGCACTTTGCAAACTAAGGCAAGTGAGTTTAGTTGTCAAACTAAAGGTAATGCTAAATATAGATCATCTAAGCATACATTTATAGATTTTAGACTTAAATGCGTTTTGAAATAAAGAACAAGAACAAATTAAAGTGGGCTTTCAAGTTAGCCTTTAAAGGTAATGTCATAGATTCTCCTCTTGTAAATTTATAGATGTTTTAGCTAGTACATTGATTAAAAAGAGCCAAGAAAATGGGCTTCTCAATGCAAGTAGATTCTTCAGTTCAAAGATTTACAGTTCATTCGCCAGTTATAGTTAAAAACAGTTTAACATCAAGAAAATATAGATTCAAGAACAGGATAATTAACAATATATACAATCTTAAACATACTAAAGAGAGATGAGTTTTACTATCATCACCATCACCATCTTCTATTCCTGCTCCAGTCCGCATCGGCAAAGACAGCAGTGTGCATGCATTAATTGCATTGCTCTGCACTTTGCAAACTATATGGCAAGTGCCACTGAGCCTATAAAGGTCATGCTAAATATACATTTTCCACTGTACTTGTACATTTATAGATTTTCTATTTAAACTCATTTTAAAGTAGATTCTTCTGTTTATAGTTCGCAAATTGTTCGGGTGCACACCTTATGAAATACTATTTATTCATAGATTTTAACCTTGTGTTGTTAGGCATTGTCTTTGTCAGATTATTGGAGTGGAGGCACACCCACCCCTCCCCTCCATCAGGGCCCTTATTCATAAAAGCCTGCTAACTTAGTTGTATGCTAAGTCTAGTTTGGATGACGTGGCTAAGAATTTAACATGATACTTTAGTTGCTAACTAGGGTTAAAGTAGTGGGTTAACTTTAGTTGGGGACTAGGAAAACTTTTTGTTGGTCACTAAACTGTATTATATGAAATACACTATAATAATAGCGTGGTACTTAACTAGCGGGTAGCTATGCCGCTGCACTCTAGCTCAGTTATTGGCAGTGTGCTTGCACTACACTGCACTTAACTACATGGGTACCCTAGGAAAGGAACCTCATTCCCAAGGTCATGCTAATTATAGATTCCCCTGTGAAACTTTAGCAAATCTGATTCTGGATAGCAGTTACACATTTTCTTCTAATTATAGACTTGTGCTCTATATATTTTCTAGCAAGTATAATTATTATTCAGAATTGATTAATTTGTTTTATATTCATACAAGTATAGTATGTAGACATTAACAATTGCTATGGACTCTGCAGTACAATAACAAGTTATAATTTTAGATGCTTTAGTTGTTTACAATCAATGAAGAATTTCCAGTTCATTAAATATCCAGTTATATATTTATACCACAGTCTTATTTATCTATTGAAAGTAAAATTTATTTACCACTTATAATCATAATAATAATGATATTAATAATAATAATAACAATAATAATGCGTATAATTATAATAACAATATACTTGATCTATATAGCGCCTATCACGATTGATAATTATCTCTAAGCGCGTTATAATTATATTATTACCCCGGTCATTGGATGCATTCTGCAATTAATCCAGCACACAATTTATGCCGAAATCATTTGCAAATGATACTAAAGATGTATCCTATGTTGACCAAATTAAGTCAGTGGTGTTGCATTCATTTTATTATTCCGCATTGTTATCCGGCAAAGAAGGGGCCTCACATATACATTATTAATTCACTAATGCAGTCATATATTAAACCCCTCATAAAAAGTTCCGCAATTCAAGTTTGAGCGTTGATATCTATTTTGTTATGAAATGATCCACATCTAATTCGATATAATTGACAAGCCCATTTATTCCCCTTTACATCGATGCCTCATTTGTAATGATTATGTAATTATTGAATGTGTAATAGACCTGAATATGGAGCTGTGTCAAAAGCGAAATGTCGCAAAATACGTTTTTGTCAATGTGAATTCTTCATTTGTTTGGAGATTTACATGTGTTTTGAATGGTCACACAATAACAATACATTTTGCAACATTTCAATCTTGACTTGGCCCCATATTTAGGTGTAATGCACATATACTTACAAAATGGGGTATCTATATAAAGAGGAATAAACAGGCTTTTCAATGAAACCAAATTCATGTAAGATAATATAGGAACCTGAGAGTTATTAATGCTCAAACTTGAATTGCGGAATTTGTTGTGAGGGGTTTATTTATAGATTGTACACTATTATTTTTATTTTTGCATGAATCCAGTGGATGAATAATGCAGAGTTTGAGACTTATGCATACATTTCAACTTGCATGCAATTTGGCATGGATTTTTCTTCATTCTTTTAAGCATATTTGATTATAAATTGTACCCTTTTTTGTTGTGTGCATCTTGTCTCTTGTACAGTAATACAATTTTATTAGACCATTTTAAGGCAACTTCAAATTGTAAGCCCTCTTTTGATTAGTCATTAAAAACTGTATAATGATATTTGTGTATTTTCCTAAAACTCTTTCAGCAGTGCAGCAATTACAGCAATGTATACATGTATGTTAAATTCTGTCATTTTCCAAAAGTATCACAAGAACTTTATCAACTCATTAATTCAACATTTTGCAAAGCTGACGGTCTATAAATAGGTATCAAGAAACCTGTACATTGTATGTGTATATAACAACAATAATATAAATAATAATAATAATAATAATAGTGGATACTTATATAGCGCACGTTCCGTCTTTCGACGCTCGCGGCGCTTAGAGAAAAAGAAAACAAATAAACAAACAAACAGACAGACATACAAAAACAAATTAGAGTAAACCTATTGTTCAAATAAATAAACAGAGTTTTAAAGGTATCTAAGGAAGGTGATTGGCGAATTTCAATCAGCATAGATCCACTAGCATAGATCTGTACTGAATACCTATTGTTCAGGGGGTGATCTATTCATAACCCCCCCCCCCCCTGAACAATAGGAATAACATAAAGATCTATGATAGTGATAGAATCATAGTAACTACAATTTTTGATTTTTGTGTTGTTTGTCCCGTCTTCAGCTCCACCGCCCTGTATTCCAGCCCCTCCCGCCCCGCCCCCACCACCAGTCGCCGCAGTGGCCCCATCAAGAACATTCAAAGTCAAGGCCAAGTCCAAGATGAGACCCTTCCACTGGAACAAGATCTCAAATCTCATGGTATGTGGGTCTTTTTCATTAGCCGGTGTCACACACATTTATCTACATAATTGGACACTGTGTGACACCGCCTATTATATACTTTCAAAGCTTTTCTTGGTTTCTTGATCATTTCTGACTCTCAATTTTGTTTTTTGATTCAAAGTGAGTTAGGCCAAGTCCAAGATGAGACCCTCCCGCTAGAACAAGATCTCAAATCTCATGGTATGTTGGTCTTTCTCAGTATGTACTCTTAGAACTTTTCTTTGTTTGTGGGTTTTGCTCATTACATACTCTCAATTTAGTTTGTTCCTAAACAAAGAAGCATTCAAACTTATCCAGATGATTCAAAGTGAGTTAGGCCAAAATACAAGTCCAAGATGAGACCCTGACACTGGAACTAGATCTCAGATCTCATGGTATGTAGGTCTTTCTCGATATTTACTTTCAAGGCTTTTCTAGGTTTGTGGTTCTCAATCATTTCTGACTGCTTAGTGCACCATCTTCAAAATACCGGGGTACAGCAAGATCCCAAATATCATGGTGTAGAATATTTCTTATTTTCCTTTTATTGTGTCTTTTTTCTCGTATTTAAAGGGGAATTCCACCCCAGAAATGTGATGTTTGCTATAAAATGAAGTGAATATGAAGAATCTTGATCGAAAATCTGAGCCAAAACGGTAGAGCAATAAAAAAGTTATGACAGGATGAACTTTGCTCCGATTTTTAGTATCGTTCGCAATTGCTATCGATCGTGACGTCACTTGCGAGCTGCAGCCATTTTGACTTCTACATGGAAATTTTACAAAATTTAAATTTTCTTCATAACAAAACAAATTTATGAGCTTACAAATTCCAAAGAGGTTGGCCCATCGATATTCTTCTATGAATTCGTGAAAACAAGCAGAGAAAAATTAATTTTTAGCAACGAAAATGAGAAATAAGTGTATTTTCATGTACTAAAGCCATGGCGAGTTGCTCGTCAATGATGTTGCATATTGCGGCAATTTTGAAACGATCGCTCATTACTACATGATGTTCAAATAGGTATAACTCCCGTGTTTCTTGTCCGATTTTGATCAAATTTTCACCAATTATGCCTCTTATTCTGCTTATTCAAATAACGAATGTTTTTTTCAGGCCCGGAATACCCCTTTAAATTGATGTTAGATTTAAAGTAATTGCATAATCTTGTCATTATCGTAATGCCACAAGATCTCAAATCGTGTGTCGTGTTAATCTCTCACTTAATATTTACCATCTGTGTACATTAAATTATATCTATTTTGTTTGTTTGCATTCTCTTGACTGTACTCTGTTTGCCAGTGACAAAAAGTCACAAAACAAACAAAGAATGTGCCTGCTTTCATTTTGAAGTTTATGCACAAAAAAAAACACTGTATATTTACTGTGCACATGGGATCAAGTGCTATCATATACAAAGGTAAAATAATATATTGACAATTATGGAATATAAAATTTTAATTATGATTTTTTTGCCTCAAGTTTAATACAAATTTGTATTTCATATAGTTGTAAATAAAGTTAAATACTTAAAAAGTGGTTAAGCTTGATTGATTATTCGTACATGATATTGCTATGTTTAATGTCTTATTTTGCTATATCAATTGTATTTGTGTCTCCTTTCTGTTCATAGGTCTTAAACTCTATATGGAAAGATGCCAGAGACCTGACAGAAACGATTGATACTGAAGTCTTGGAACTAATGTACTCGGACCAGAAGAAGGATGTGGCAGAACCAGGTCAGATTTTCGATACAAATACAAAATCTAAAGATTTAAAGTTGTGGACTTAAAAATTATGGAAAGTCATTTGTAGCCTTGGAATAAAATATATTCCACTGCAAAAATGCAAGTATTTTAGACTTTTCATAAATTTATGTCAAGAACATGAAATCCTCTTGAATTAACATTTTATGCCTTTGAAATTTTTCAAAGAAACTAATGGCTTTCCATACTTTTTAATTCCAAATTAGAGTTAAGTTTAACTTAGGATCTTTGTAAAACACCCCCCCCCCCCCCCCCAGGTAAACAAGGGGGCAAATAGGCACAATTATTTGTCAAAAATAATTATTTAAAAACATGAAGGGGCAATCTTTATAACAACAATGAAATGTGCTCCTATCATGTGGGTGCCCCCCCCCCCCCCTAATGGACCAGGATATACATATTCATAAATAAACACTGTCTTAGTTTTAACCTAGCAGTTTCCTTGGAGATGTTGCAATAAACTTTGAGTTGTGTCGTTAGCACAACTTCGTGACTAAACGCAGCTTTGAAAATTGAACCCAACTGTCCGTTGTATACTAAAACACATAATTTTGCACAAGCTCATGGATTAAATGCAAAGTTGAATTTTAACACAAACTTGCTTTTTTCCCAAAATTGATATTTAAAACTTATATCATATACCAATATCATTGCAAGATTCTTGAGAATGATATGTGACATTTTCATTAAAATAATGTTTAGCTAGTGAACAAATTTGAAGTAAATCAATGTTTGATTTTATCCCAATCGTTTGCATGAAGTATCCGAATTTGGATACTATGGAGCATTTAATATCCAAATTTGGATACTATTGACTGTCGCGAAAGCATCCACAGACGCTATTTAATCAATCTTAAATATCTCCATATTAAGGAAGACATTTTAAAAATTAAAAACCTGTTTCATTCTTCCATTACCTTAAGGCAAACACCAAGGTACAAGAGAAGTGTGAAAGCTCCAAGTGATTGAAGGTTGAATTGTACAAAGTTAATGGATCACTTTGAATAACACACTCGCAATCAAGTCATAGTGAATAATAAATATATATTCCTTTTTCCTATTCTCTATGTCTATGAAGCAGAAGTCAGCAAAAGAACGCTTAGGAGTTTCCTGGACGCTAAGGTGGTCCAGAACCTCAGGGTCTTCCTGGTTAATAATAATAATGGATTTTATTTATAGACCAATCAACACAAATGTCTTATTTTATTTTTTTCATGCACAGTCAAATCCTTCATACTAGTATATCAAGTAAATTTTTCTTTTTTCTTATTCTGGATGTCTGATCAGCAGAAGTCAGCAAAATGAAACTCAAGAGTTTCCTGGACCCGGAGGTGGCCCAGAACCTGGGGATCTTCTTGGTTAGACCAGTCAACATAAGTCTATTTTATTCAAGAAACAGACAGTCAATTCTTCATACTAGTATAAGTATTTTTTTCTTTGTTCTGTTGAAGCAGAAGTCAGCAAAAAGAAGCTCAAGAGTTTCCTGGACCCGAAGGTGGCCCAGAACCTGGGGATCTTCCTGGCGGGATTCAAGATGGACGCCGAGGAGCTCAAGTACAGACTGACCATCCTCAACGAACAGGACGGTGGTCTGGACCCGGAACACATCAATGTCATCAGGAGGTAATATTGATAATATTAATGATAATAATAATTAAAGGTTCTTGTTTAGCGCATATCACTCCAAAATAATGCACATAGGGCTGTCTATCCAAGTAGTTTACACTTCTATGTCTTGTACTTTGTACCTTCTACATTATACAGACAAACCTGACCTAATGGCTACCTGTCTGTTGCTGCCAACCATAGTTACCAACAAAAGTCATCCCACGTAGAGGAAAACAATGTTATAAAACGTCTCTACAAAGGTTACCTGTCTATAGAAGCCACTATCCTTGTTTTCCTAAGGTGGTCACTATCCACACTAAATAGGGTTTCCATGGGGTTTAGTTGCCACAAGGCAGTCTGAGATATATCTGTCCATCCATCCTGATTTTCTTCTCACAATATCTTAAGATGTCATCAAACTTGGTGCTTTAATAGAGAAGATATATTTGGGTTGAAGGGTTAACAGTCACAATGTTATATTAAATGTAAATTCAGCTCCACATTAGCATATTTTCCCAAAACATTTTTTATTTGTCCAGGTACCACCCTACGGCCGAAGACATTGAAATGTATTGCCCATTTTGAGAGAACCCTTAAGAACTCGAAGCTACAGATCTAGTCACGCTGTGACTGTGAAATACCATACAAAAATACAAGGCTTTAATTACAGAATTCCTGTACAGTATAAATAAATATACATAACAATTAACCTCCACAGTGGCATAATATTTTCTACAAAAACAATTCTATTCTGTTCTTGCAGGTACCACCCTACGGCGGAGGACATTGAGACGTACCGCCAGTTCCGAGAGAACCCTGCAGAACTGGAACCTACGGATCAGTTCATGCTGCAGCTCTGTGAGATACCGCACCTAAAGACAAGGCTAGACCTCCTCCTCATCGTCAATGAATTCCCCATCCAATACGAGCACCTGGCACCGGTAAATCACTTTCATATGTTCGCTCATTTCACTTTTTATAATAAAGTAATTATAATACTAAATATATTACTCATTGCAGATACACCGTGTCTCAGATAAAACGAAACCGGGTTTCATGGCAGACATTTTCTGTCATAATGAATAATTTCCTTGATGATATATATATGTCTGAAAAGCTCTGTGTCTCTTCTTTCATTTGATGTACAACTTATGGCACATAATTCAAGCATGACTGAATTAGAACAATGGAAAGTGGTGTTACCAATATTCCATTTGCACGCATACATTTTAAGTTTGGGTGAGTTTTAAGGGTTGTAAACGTACTTATTTTTAAAAAGGACAAACACCACATGAAAGTTCATATTTGTATCTTTTACATGACACCTCATGCTAAAAAAATTAATGATTTATGCCAGAGAACGAGTACAATGAAACCATGCCTGATTTCTGCCCAAATGAGTGAAAGTTGAGTAAGAAGTCGCTCACCTTTCCTGACAATGGAATTTGATGCATGAGTGAATTTACACAAACATGGGGATCAGGGAAACCATGGGAAACAGGCTAGATCAGGAAAATTACCCATTTGGGCTGGAATCAAGCATGATTTCATTGTACTCGTTCTCTGGCATAAATCATTTATTTTTTAATCATGAGGTGTCATATAAAAGATAAAATTATGTATTTTTATGAGGTGTTTGTCTTTTCTCAAAATAAGTACGTTTACTACGGTTAAAACTCACCCCAAAACCTCACCCAAACTTGCAATTTCTGCGCGCAAATCGAATTTTGGTAACACCTCTTTCCATTGTTCTAATTCAGTCTTGCGTAAATTATGTGCTATAAGTTGTACATCAAATGAAAGAAGAGACACAGAGCTTTTCAGACATATATATATCATCAAAGAAATTATTCATTATGACAGAAAATTTCTGCCATGAAACCCGGTTTCGTTTTTTCTGGGACAGTCTGTATAGTCTCGGAAAAGATATCGCTAGTGATATTCGTTTGTCTCGCAATGTGGTCAACAAGGAATCTAAAAGATCACAAGTTTCGTGCGCCGCTGCAACACTTTGTCAGGTGTGATACAAATCGAATGTAAGCAAGGGAATATATACCCCGCGGTGAGCGCAGCGTGCTATACCGCATGAGCGAGTACGCTCCTAATTGGTCAATAACGGACAAGGCCTATTGGCCGATGCACACGGGTGCTCGACCAATCAGCGGACCGCTGGCTTGGCTCGCCTGTTGGGCGGGAACAATGGCGTGCTCAACCAATCAGTGGGCAGCTGGCTCGGCTGGCCTGTTGGGCAGAAACAATGGCGTGTCGGTGCGAGATGGTCTGGGAGTTTCATGGCGGCGTATCGTACGCATCCAAAACTCGGGGATATCGATCCCGTTGTCTCTGTTGAAATTATTGGGATTGAGGCGGATATTGATAGCTTCCTTTACCCTTCGTGTGTACCAATGCCGTTCTTGGGAAAGGCATTGAACCCCGTCCCAGTCTGGCTGATGCTGGTTCTCCCAAGCATGTTCGGCTATGGCTGAGCCGTCATTGTGGCGGAGTCTGACGTCCCTCTTATGCTCAGTGATTCTTTCTGATATCGGTCTGGCAGTTTCACCGATGTAGGACCTATCGCATCCTTGGCAAGGGATGTTATACACAATGCCCTCTCGTCTGTGTTGAGGAATTGGATCCTTAGGGCGTGTTAGTTGCTGGCGTAGTGTGGTATCTGATCTGAAGACCGTTCGGATCCCATGGCTCTCTAGGCGGCGCCTGAGTTGTTGGGAGACACCATCTATGTACGGCAAGACTGAAAGTCTTGATCGTGAACGTCGTGATCTTTTAGATTCCTTGTTGACCACATTGCGAGACAAACGAATATCACTAGCGATATCTTTTCCGAAAGTAATTATAGTTTGCATATATCGCTTAATAAAGGGTTTCAGAGTCCTTTAGCATCATTATTACTACCCTTGCTCATCGGGTACAGTTCAAACCCAAGCAGTTATCTTGTGCACCATCTCAACTCTCTTGGGAGTGACTGCTCAGTGCGCTACATGCTAATTAACGTCCAATAGAGAAAGTCAATAGGGGCCTCAGCTTTCAATCCTAGCAGAATGTTTGTGTGAGGATCGAAAGCTGAGGGCCTTATTGACTCTCGATTAATATTATACACAAGCGTTGATACGGAGATAAGCATTTTTCCCAGTATTTTTTTAATAATTTCATTTCCCATACAAAGAAGTTGAATGCTTAATCATTCCACTCTGATCATTCTGTCAGTTGATGATGAATTCATAATTGATATCTGTATGATGTTTCAAAATGATATAATACAACTTTTAAGATATATACTTTATTAGTCTGATAGAAAAGAAATGGGATGACCAGATCATAAAATAAACTTATTCAGGGAGGTAGCATAATAAAATTAACTTTTATATAACAATATTTCTTTCATTTGCAGACAATTGATTACGTGCTGGACAGCCTGGATGTATTATGTAACAGCACTAAGTTTGTGTCCGTGTTGGAGTATGTGCTGGCTGTGGGAAACTTCATCAACAGTGGATGCAGCAAGGGGGTTGCTATGGGCTTCAGACTAGCGACACTCCCAAAGGTACGTACCATCAAATCGTCATGTGAACTTGACTGGGGAGTGTTGCACAAAACTTGTAGTTCCATTCAGTTGCAACTTTTCAATTCAACACAACTGTCCATTGCATAAAGAGGATCTACTGATTAATTGTTATGTTAGGTTTTAAATAGTTTTACATGATATTCTTATTAGGGGTCAACGTTTTATAAGGCTTCATGCACTTTTTGTTGACCCCACATTCTCATAATTTGTACCCTTTGTGTTTGTAATTGTTTACTTGTTTTCTATGGTCTCATATGTAAATGTATTTTATATATACTGTACATTGTATTTATGTTTTTTATGATGAATGAAATAAATTGAAATTGAACCTGTCTATAGAAGGCCACCTGTCTACAGTGGCCATTTTTCCTGTTTCCCTTAGGTGGTAACTGTTCCACAGTTTGACTGTAAGAACCAGTAAAGGGATACAATACCATCATGCTTTGTACAAGTATGTATGTGGTAAAGGTTCACCACATAAGGCAGAGGCATATTCACTACACTACACATATTCATAATGGTCTTGTTCATTTGTTTTTCATTCTATATTTTTGGTTAGCAATTGTTATTCTCCATGTATTTAAGTTACTAAGGCTTCATTGTTATTTGTTTGTTTGTGTATAGCTTGCCGACTGCAGGGCCAAAGACAAGAACTTCACGCTGCTCAAGTACCTTGTGCAACAGATTCACAAACATGATCCGGACCTGCTAGCCTTCATTGATGAACTGCAGCCTATCATGCATGCCAATGATGGTAAGATACAGCTTTTAACAATTATTACAAAAAAATTATGTATTTATCTCTTTATTCATATATTATTTACCCCTTTACTACGGGAACCGATTGGGCTATGTACAAAGTCTATGGGGATTTCAGACTCTCGTAGGGAACGGTTCAAAAGTGTAAAACATACTGCCAACATGTGTAAAGTGACCAAATTGTGTCCAGTTTATATATTCATATATCAAACATAGGGAAACTAACAAGAAATATATAATATAAATGAAAATGAGCCAAGAAAATAGCCTAAGGGTTTCCCCATTTTTGTACCTGACCAGTGCTATACCAACTGATCAAGAGCCCTTGTGCTGGTTTTTCAACATATTTTAAGCAAACAAGTATAAAATTAAATTGAAAAACAGAATTATATAAATGATTAGAATACATTATAAATACCCATAATTCAGAAAATGATAAAACAAATGAGTCATTGCATAGAAATGTATGTTATACCTATACAAGTTATATATGTAATGTTCACTTTATACTTTGTATTTTGTTGTGAGATTTATCGCTTTTATGATGGCATATTTTCTTTTTCATTTCACAAATATGAGATAAATTTTGCTGTAAATAGAATTGGATAATTTTGTTGTTGTTATGTACATCAAACTTAATAGTTGTCCATATATTGAAAGTGTTTTTTCTGTTTTTTCTTCTCCTGTACAGCATCAATCAAAGCTCTGCAAGCTGAGGTTGAAGGTAAGTTCATTGATTTAGTACTTTTACATTTTTTATTTTCTATTGATATTTGTTTCACCTAAACCAAATCAAAGCAATTTTTAAAATTATTTAATATTTCAAAGTAAATTTAGCTTCACGCTATTAATTCAATTAAAAACAGTAAAAAAAAAAAGAAAAAAAATCATTAAACATTAACCCAGATTGTAAACTTGAAAATAAAGAGAAAAGACGTTTGACATATAACAAAGCAGGTCTTAAATCTTACTCACCTTGCAACAACTACATGACCACCTTGTAGCTGGAACGGACAAGTAGAAACAAAAGTTAAGAGAATTGCTATAACAATATTACAGCCATGTTCTTTTCACTGATAAATTCTTTATTTCATCTTTGATATTCTAGTGATGAAGAAGGACCTGAGCAAAGTGAAGAAGAACGCATCCATCTTGATGAAAACAGAGAATCCTCCGGAACGAGATATCGCTTTCTGTGATGACATCGAGGTAAGTAATTGAGAAATTAAGATTAAGTAGAGCTATAGAGGCATCCAACATGGTGGCTTAGCGTTTAGAGTGTCTACCTCAAGCACAGGAGGTAGTAACTTCTGCCTTCTAGCCTGGGGAGTGTTTCACAAAGATCCTAAGTTGAACTTAACTCTAAGTTGGACTTAAAAAGTATGGAAAGCCATTAGTTTCTTTGAAAAAATGTTGAAAAGGTTCTTTTAAAAGGCATAAAATGTTGATTAAAATCATTTATACTTATTATTAAGGAGATTTCATGTTCTTGATGCAACATTTATGAAAAATGAAAAATTCTTGCTTTTTTTGCTTCTGAATATATTGTATTCCAAGGCTACTAATGGCTATCCATAATAATTAGGTCCAACTTAGGTTCAACTTATAATCTCAACAACAAACCCTCCTGGTGTGTGGCATTTATAGAATGGAGAAGGGAAAGTTAAATACAAGAAGAAGTGTGGCCTCTGGCTGCAGAATCAGAGATTCTGAGCTGAGATTAATTTAGTATTTATCATGTGCCGAGATATTCAAATCAGAATGAACTTTTTTTCACGCGTGTTGTCTGTTATTCTGTCTTTCCAGATGTTTGTTGAATCATACGAGGGCAAGATCGGTGATCTGCAAGACAAGTCAGATGACATGAAGACACTCTTTGAACAAATGCTGGTAAGTTGTGCATTCTTATTTTCCTTATAGCGCATCCAGTATGTGAACTAATTCTGATCCAAACCAACATTTCGTAATTCATAATCATATGTTTTATTAAATTCTTTGTACATTTTGTATGATATTTTTGTCCCGAACACCTTGCTTTGTTTTCTTCATGGTAGAATATTTCTGATTGTGAAATAAGGAAATGAAATATAAATAAACTCGGATCAAATTAAATCACTGTTTTGCTCATCAAAATGGCAATTTTTAAATTTGCACTTGGCTGTGTATGCCATTATATTGAGTTGTAGTACATGAATTTGGCATATACAGATTTAAAGAAATCATTTTTATAACCATTGAAACAGTCATTATAATTAAAGCACTTATTGAGCACTATTTTATAAACCAATTTCTCTCCATTTGTTAATGACCTACAGCACAGATTTGGTGAGCCCCTAAGTATCGAATCACAAGAAGTCTTCGCCTCTATCGCTGAGTTTGTCAAGGCCTTCAAAAGGGAGGTAGACCTCATCATGGTAACAGCAGGAAAACTCAATAGGTAAGAACATTTTCCTAGGTTTTTAACGTGACTGCATTGTAAACTTTTGTCTTAGCATCTATCGCTGAGTTTGTCAAAGCCTTTAAGAGGGAGGTAGATCTCATCATGGTAACAGCTGGAAAACTCAATAGGTAAGAACATTTTCCTTGGTTTTTATGCCTCCGCCAACGAAGTGGCCAGAGGCATTATGTTTTCGGGTTGTCCGTCCGTCCGTCCGTCCGTCCGTACGTCCGTCCGTATGTCCGTCCGTCCCGTTTTTGTTCTCACGATATCTCAAGAACGAGTTGACAGATCAATTTCAAACTTGGTATGAGTGTACATATTGGGGTGACAATGATCTGATTAGATTTTAGGGGTCATGAGGTCAAAGGTCAAGGTCACAGGACTCAATAAATATGCAAAAATGCCTCGTTCTCGCGATATCTCAAGAACTGGTTGACGGATCAAATTCAAACTTGGTATTAGTGTAGATATTGGGGTGGCAGTGATCTGATTAGATTTTGGGGTTCATGAGGTCAAAGGTCAAGGTCACAGGACTCGATGTATGCGCAAAAATTCCTCGTTCTTGCGATATCTCAAGAACCGGTTGACGGATCAATTTCAAACTTGGTATGAGTGTACATATCGGGGTGCCACTGATCTGATTAGATTTGAGGGTTATGAGGTCAAAGGTCAAGGTCACAGGACTCAATATGTATGCGAAAATGGCTTGTAATGGCAACATTTTAAGGACTGAATGTCAGATTTCAATCAAACTCGGTACCTGAATGTATCATAAAGAGTCAACGTAGCCATAAAATGTTGGGGTCATGAGGTTGAGGTCAAGGTCACGGGGTATGCAAAAAAGCTTGTAATGCCAAAATCTCAAGAACTAAATGTCAGATTTCAATCAAACTTGGTACCTGAATGTTTTTTAGGGAGCCATCAAAGATTGGGGTCATATGGTCAAGGTCACAGGACTCAAAATATATGAAAAATATTTGTAAAAATTAAATCAGTGCATGTTAATTTGGGCTTGATATTAAAATCGCGTGATAGCGGAGGCATAATTTTCGATTGCACGCAATCGAAGATCCATCTAGTTAATAATGTTTTGTAAAGAATTGATGTGGCTGTAATGTGTAAAACAAATAAAAACAGATTCTCAGTCATTTACAAATCAGTTCATATAGATTCAATACTTGTGTAAATAATTCAGCCTGCGTGTGAGACTAACCACTCCATCTCTGCCTGTGAAGAGGTGTTCTGGTCTAGTGGTCAGAGCTCCGCTCTTTGCACTAATCGGCCCGGGTTAGAATCTTGGTTGCATCTATCGGTTGGTGACAATAAAGGGCGCTCACAGATGTAAATAATCATAATTGATTGAAAGCCAGGTCGAAAAAACAGTTGAAAATTAGTTGCCAACTGGTACCAGTTGATACCAGTTGGCCAACTGGTTTCAATATGGAAATTGGTACACTGGAATCAACTGGAACAACCAGTAAGAATCCAGTAAGAACCCAGTAAGGCTGACCAGTAAGAAAATCAGTTGAAACCAATATAAAACCATTAAGAAAACCAGTAGTGGGATTAATTGGTACATGAAGACCAGTTAAAGTAGTTGGTTTCAACTGGTATTTCTATTGGTTTTAACTGGTCTGCTGCATCTGTCCATTTATCTTTACTGGGAACCGGGAATTTTAACTGCTACCGTTTGATGCCAGTTAAAACCAGTAAACACCTGTTGAACTTCCAACTGGTTTCAACTGGTTTCAACTGTTTTTTTGACCTGGGAAGCGTCTGCAAAGTGCCAAATAACCAACCAACCAACCAGCTCTCACAATGCAGTTAATTTCTCATTTGTTGGTCAACTTATTATTATCCATCGTCATTTGAATCCAGATGCCCTTGCAAGTAGCTTTTCCAGCTCATTTTTAGTAAGCCTTTTTAATATGACTAACTGTACGAAGAAGAAAAGAAATTATAGACCAGCATTTCTTCTTTTCAACGAAATGTGTGCCATACGTTGCACATGTGGATTGTCTCCTCTATGAAGTGCTTGGCAGCATGAATAGTTTAAAAGTGCAGTGAACCCACATAGAGCTGCCCGAATTGTGTGACATACAGCTGTTTCAACCCTACCCACAGCATTTTCATATATAAGAGCTGGAAAAAACCATGACAAGATTTTCCATGAATGGCAGTATAAATTTTCTGAATCAAGATGTTTCCTAGGAAAACTTACAACGACCATTACATTTTTCCCAGCGCACTTTATATACCATTATTTTTGTAAGTCGAGGAAGAATATGGGTAAATCAAAGAGGAGCATGCCCAGATTCCGCCATTGACAGCATGACCAGTCTGGAGCGCAGCGATTAGATGGATAGCTCGATTTTACAACCGTTACATCTTCTACCAGCATACTTACCATTGTCTTTGTTTATTTCCTTTAGGCGAAAGTCGAGGAAGAACACGGGTAAATCAAGGAAGAGCATGATGCCGAGAGATTCAGCCATCGACAGTGTGACGAGTCTGGAGCGTAGCGATTCAACGGAAAGCTGCCCAGATCAGGGCGATATAACCACCGTGGCCAATCTACGCAAGGCATTCAGCGCCGACTCACGATCACCGGCTGGACGCAACAAGAGACAAGGCTTCATCCAGGTAAGGAATACAGATTTCAAATGTCAATCAATGTGGAGCAAATAAAAGTTGACTGTGGTAGGCTTTGAACCCTGTGATCATTAAATTGCTGACTTGGTCTACTATCTGCCGAGGCATACCGAGAGTTTTGAAAATGGCAATATTCTGGCAAAAATCACCTTGAATTTGGGCAAGACCGTGTCTTTTTCTTGCAAAATAATGGCGTATTTGGAAGAAACTCATCTCACATTCGGGTGAAATAATTTTGTGGCAATTTAACATCATTTTGGGATGCAATCATCTCATATTTGGGCAAAATCCCTCCCAAAGAGAATATTGGGAATTGTACACTCTTATTCATTCTAAGTTTATTTATTTCTGATACCATCTTTTTTTCATTTTTTAGGAGAAGGCGACAAAGATTTCATCCGGCCAGAGGATCCGCAAGCCGCTACCCAAGAACCCCACCAAGGAGGGATACATGGAAAAACTTAGTACTGCTAAATCACCCCTCTCCTCCCAATGGAACCGGCGATACTTTGAACTCACGACACAGGGCCACCTGTACTACTCGAAGAGGAAAAACGAAAAGAACGTCGAGTCCATTTACCTTCGGGGGTGTCCGGTGGCGCTCGAGGACGGCCGCACCATCGTGATCCAGACGGAGGAGCGGTGTTTCAAACTGAAAGCGGGAACGCACGAGGAAGCTCAGGAATGGCTGGAGTGCTTGTTGGTGTACACGCTGAAGCAAGCGAACGTCCCGCGGAGAGCCCTCTCGCAGTTCCCATCGGGGGAATTCGGAGTGTAACAATTGGAGTGTAATATATATTATATATATGTAGAGAACTCTCTTTTTTTTGTACAATGTGTAAATATTGTTTGATACGTGCTATGAATATATATATTCTATGGAGGAATAGTTAAATCAAACTTGTTTTTGAAAAATATTATTTTACAATTATTAAAGAATGTATATCATCTAAAAAATGCGCTCGTACTACGGGTAAAAGATGGGTATTTACAGCAGGATTTTATCTCTTTTTGTAAGATAACAATATCTGGGAACAAATTGTATTAACAAGATGCAGCAATCAGCTTAGATAATATTGTATTGTAGTAAAATGTATAAATTCAAGGCATATACATGTATAACCATAACTTTAGGTGCAATTGGAAGAAGGAAGCCTATGAAATACACCACTGTGTCATCAAAATAAATATTCTTTCTTCGGAGAGCAGCAGTTCCCTTACTATGGATGGACTTCTATCAGTATACATGTATATGTTCAGTCCAGCCATACATCCTCAGAAGTTACAGTTGACGATCAACATTCTTCTATTGGATAACAATTAAAAATAATTTGCAATTAATCACAGCCTTATTGCAGTCATATTGCAGCTTTCCATGGATAATCACATATAGCCAATATTGTACCTTTATCGCAGGTGCAGTGATTTAATGCATGTTTCAAACTACATGTCTATGGAACTATTATAGGAAGCTTGAAGCACATTGTTTCAAATACTGGAACATTTCAGTTCAATTAGACTTTACATAATGGCAGGCCAATCATTGCATTGGAATAAAATAAATTCAAATGGAAAAAAGGCAAATTCGTGAGACTTTTAAGTAATGTGACATCAAGAAAGTGAAATCTACAAGATTATTGATGATTTCAGATCACAACTAACGGCTTTCCATAATTTTAAGGCTAACCTAGAGTTGTGTGAAACATCCCCCTAGATTTCAAAAGTTAGGGGGAGGTGGCCAAGGCTTTGTATTGGGGTGGGAGCAAAATGGCATACAAGCAAAGCAAACTCCCATTCTGACTTAGTGGGGGGGGGGGGGGCTGGGTAGCAAATGCAGCTCTCCCTCACATCGCCACTATTTTCATTTCCACTGAGTTTGCTCCTTCAAAAAGTTTGTTTTCCCTTCATTTTTTGTTTCATCTCTTTAAGCACTTTCACATACTTCATTCAATTCAATTCATTTTATTCAATAATGTAACATCGTGACAGACATGACTGCGTTCTGTAAGTGGCTATTATTTTCATTATTACATGCTTCATTATTATTTTACTGACGTTAGAGATGAAGATTGTTTTTGTGGATATTTCTGAATGTGATCCAGTATTATGAATCATGCATTCAGATTCCTTAATAATAATAATAATAATAATATCCAATTTTTATATAGCGCTTATCACGATTGATAATCATATCTAAGCGCTTTACATTTATTATTACCCCGGTCATAGGATACGATGCGAACCAGCACACATTGTGTGCACCATCTCCACTCCCTGGGGAGTATTCCTTCCAAGCGCTCAGTGGGCTCAAGAAGATCGTTCACATAAAGGCTTTCACCTCCTACCGGTCCCCATTTATACACCTGGGTAGAGAGCAGCAATAGTGGATAAATTGTCTTGCTGAAGGACAAACGCGGTGGGCAGGGTTCGAACTCGGGTGTTGTAGTCGAATTGATAGTCAGTCCATGAAAAGAAAGATTGTATCTTATGCTGTTTATTTGCTCTATCTATCATGCAAATAGTAGGATTACTACAGTAACTGGTTCAGAGATTTTTTTATTAAAATCTATCCATGAGAACCTACTATTAGTTTTTAACTTGTTGAAACACTCACTTCATTTTATACAGAGTGTTTTTTTTTCACAAAGGGAACAATATACTATGATTGTTATTGTTTTTTGGTAATTACTTTATAAAAGCATTTATTTATGTAACTATGTCTTTCTGATTTCCATTCATTGCAAATTGTTTTGAATTATTTTTAGTTCCTTTTCCATTAATTTATTTTCCATTCCTTTCTTGCTTTAAGCAGAGATAATTTTTTTAATAGCGTTTATTTAACATGATTCGACCAGCGCATTTGGAATTCTACGCATTAAGATGTGTCATTAATTTTCAATTCCTTTCATGCTTATAGGCAGACATACATCTCAAATGAAATGGTAAATTATGGCACTTGCTTTCTTATATGCTAGCATGGTAACATGTATTTGATAGTAAAATGTGATTAACTGTATTGTTATGCACTTAGATATGATTCATATAAGGCACTATATAAAATGCAACATTATTACAATATTTAACATTATAATTTATTTTAATTGTTTGTTCTCTCGCCATAGTTTCAAATGAGGGCAGAGTATTTGGTATAACTTTGGTGGTATGCTACAATGGTTCACATGTATGAGAACAAGTCATTGCCTTGACTACAGTATGTTTTTGCTTGGAAATAAGCTCAGAATTATTCTACGAATGAAAATGAAGAAAAGAAATTTGTCTTCTACCAGGGCCCATATTCATAGAAGCCTGCTAGCTTAGTTGCATGCTAAGTCTATTTTGGATGACATGGCTAAGAGTTAAATATATGATCTTTTAGTAGCTAACTAGAGTTAACTTAGCAAGTACTTACACCGCTAACCCTAGTTGGGTACTAGGAAAACTGTGTGTTGCTTACTAAACTGTGCATTTGAAATATACTTTGCATGGAACTAGGTTTAGAGGGGTTTTATGAATATGGGCTCAGATCGCTAGACCGATGCTCTTTCCACTTATAGTGGGGTACTTCCCAGAAACCCTCATCAATCCTTGGGCTAGTCATAAGCTATTTATACCTTGACCAGGATGTGTAGTTGGTCTAGTATGGTTGCCAATCTGGTAACTCCATAATTGTTCAACTACCATAGCAAAATGTAATTTCTTAAGCCCGGCGCAGACAGAGCCGACTCGACCCGATCCGAATGGTTTTCAGCCTGATTAACTCAGTATGCGTTGCCTCAGGACTCCGGTTTTGCCAGTCAAGAGCCAGATGAAGGTCATTCGAGGACGAATCAACATATTGGATCGGCTCTGACTGAGCGAATCTGACTCTAGCCTGACTGAAAACCAGTCGGATCGGGTCGAGTCGGCTCTGTCTGCGCCGGGCCTTACTTAAATCTCATCTAGTAGTATGCAAGCATTTCCTGTTGGGGCAAGTGCAATTTGAAGATTTATCATTTTACTTGCCCAAATAGGCCAGTACAGAAAACAAAAGTTAGTGTGTAGACTTGCCGTAACACAAACCCAGAGAAGAAATCAGTTCAGGGGAAGGTGCGATGAATTCCATCATAGAAACTCCATCGTTAGAATAGAAATATGTTCTTGATTTTCAGTTTGTCTCCAAGTAGAAGCCTAGTACAATGGAACCTCTTTATAACAAACTCTTGTATAACGAGGTACCTGATATAGCGAGGCCATTTCACAGGTCCAAGTTCTATGTATTGTATTACTTTTAAGCCCTGATAGAATGAAATATCAGATAAAACTAGGTAAACTCAGTGGGCCAGAGGTGCTTGTTATAACGAGGTTTCACTGTATTAAAGTGATTGTTTGTCCTTTACGCATTGTAATCTAATTTCTGTCATGATAATCTTGATTCATTCATTCTTCCGCCATTCATTGTGCAATATATTTTGTATAACTGAGATTAAAGATTTAACATTTAAATTTGGCCTGTGCATTTTATTTTTTTTATTTACACATTATTGGTTGAAAAAGAGAATGGCGGTAAGTCACTTTTTGTACTTCAGAGATAATTTTTATTACACAATGTTGGTTGAGAAAGAGAAATGTGTTAAGTCACTTTTTGTACATCAGAGATAATCGTGTTTTAAGCTTGGAAGACTTGTAGAAGCCGCATTTAGCTCTCTTAATTAAGTAATTTTAATCTGCAAATTTGGCAGTAATCATGTAATTCCACACTGGTCTATTGGAGGGAGGGGGGGGGGAGATAACCAGAAGTAAAATTATCAAAAAACATCAGAGCTAAAGTTTTCAGAGCCAAAATGTCAATATCCTATCCCACTCTAGCCTGTATAGTGTTGTCACATATCACCCGATAGCGTAAACGGACGCTCGACGGATAGAAAATTTGCAAAATCAAATGATCTACAGTGTAACCAAGAATTATTTGGACACCTTGAAAAAATCACTTTAATTTAAATGATGCTAGAAAAAATTTTGAAGAAAATGTTTGGTAAAAAGTTGCCTAAAATTCATTGTATGTGTTTATTAGATGCTGCTTTGTTGAAATCAAGATAAAATATAAGACCATTTTTGAAAAATTATCAGAATAGTTTCCTATTTTTCAGGGTGTCCAAATAATTCTTGGTTACACTGTATTAGTGAAAGTTGTCTCTATCGCTGCATGCACAAAACTTTCTGCAGGATAAAACAACGGACGTCACCTGACGGGGAACACATTTGCCGAATAAGAAACCAGCAAGAAACGCATACGAACAGAGACCAATGGATTGAAAATGTTGCCCCCCCATCGGGTTCGTTGGTCACGCTATTCAGTGATATGCGACAAGGGCTTTACTCTCATTCAAATAGTACAATATAAAGCTGGTCATTATTTTCATATCTGTTTATTTATAAAAACGTGATATACATTCATATTTGGCTATATGGATTTTTTAAATATAAAAACTAATAGAAAATATGAGGCAACTGAAACTGAAAGTCATATTACAATTCATTATGTTGTGATTAAAGAAAAATTAATATGTACATGTACAGTAATATTTGATCTTTTATTTGCATAACTATATATCTGATTCTGACTGTTTGATCTTTGGCCAATTAGATATCTTAAGCCCAATGTATTAATACATGTATAGAACCCCATCTCCATGGTACAAATGATGACATGGTACTGAGTTATATAATTCAGCCCTTTCTTCTGATGATTAAATAGTCTAGATTTATCTGAACACTTTATGAAGAGATATTGCACCTTTTTCATATTTCATTAAAAGTGCAGTAAATGTAGTCACCTACCCTAATGTTGAGGCATTGAAAACCTAGATTAGTCTAGGTTTCTTGCCTCTATTTTAATCTGTTTAACCCTTTATATCCTACAACCAGATTGACTGTGCCAAACTCTGATAATTGCAAATAACAGATCAATTTGTACATTTACATCGACAAAATGCAACAACAAAAATACAACACAAATTTGTACACACTGAATTACCTATACATGAATATCATAACCCTGGGTATAAGCACCATTATTAAACATCAAATAGATATGAATTATACAATAAATCCTTGCATAAATTTCAAATTTTCAATTAAATATACAATGTATAGGAATAATTAAAGCTCAAAGGTACATTTACCCGCTGAAATATGAAGACCGCTTGCAGAATGTAAAAACTGAATAAAGCCCAAATTCTGAGAATGCACTTGAAAGTGGAAATTAATAGAAAAGGTACAATTAAAAACTTACAAATATCTTGTATAATGAACATTCATTCCTACTGCATATTTGGCATACAGTACATGCATATATCTGTTTCAAAATATATTTGATGAAATCCAATATATCTTCATATTATAGCTTTGTAACAATCTATTAGATTTGAGTTTTTCTACTACACTGAAATACTGCCTAATAAAACTCATAATTAATCAAATATAGTGAAGACATTTCTTCTAGGTTTAAAAAACACAGCACTGACAATTTTCAGAATAATAATAATAATATTAATTTGATGAAATCCAATATTTCTTTAATCTTCTTCCAATTTCAGTACAGTCCTCTGGGTAGAGTATTGTCTTTGTAGGGCCCAGGGGCCCGTAAAACGGACCAGCAAAATTTACCATGGTAATTAGCATCATTGGCACTAACTCATCGATGTCAATATGCTAGAATAATATAACACTCATAAGAATGTAGCAGAGCAAACACAGATCCCTTACTCATTCAACCGTGAAGGATTACACAAGCATATTTAGAGATCAGTGGAACTAGGACTGGGTCATGATTGTGCTCTAGGCCACAGGAGTGGCAAGAACGCGGTTCATCAAGAAGATTTGCATCAGATGTGTAAGAAATGTAAGTTGTTCTCTTTCCCACATATATAGGACAATTCATTTGTTTTTGTCCCATTGCCTTTTATTTTGACTGTCATACATGTATATAAATATTTATGTCAAATTCAAATATAATATTGGAGAATGAAATAATTAGCAATAATTAAAGTAATTGAGTCATAATTTTGTCAATTAGTAAGCAAAATGTAATTCAGCATTACATCAAACCAGGGTTAAAGCCCCATCACTATATACATAGATCTATGTACAAATATAAAATACACATTCATGTCAAGTTCGAATTTAATATCAGAGAATAAAATAATGAAAGCTATTGATTATAATGGTGATTATTACAGTTTGTAGAATATAAAAAAATCAAGCTAAACCTCTTTAAGAACATACTACAAATTGATCATAACATTTTAAAAGGTGGTACATTAACACTAACAATTTGTAGAACAACCACTGATCCGTTTTAAAATATATTTCATAAAATCTTCATATATCTTTATAAAAATTCACTACTTATGGAGTAGATTGAACCCATTCAGGGCTATTTGATTTGTCAGCGCTTACCTCACAATAACTCATACTATAAACCAAATTAAAAGATTGCCTGTTAAAACTTACAGTAAGCATAACATAGTTATTCTGAGCATATATCAGCTAAAGTTTTACATCAAATTATGAATACATTTCTTCATATACCTAGATTGAGTATTTTCACATCAACTCGTGAATGGGTTAAATGTAAAGAAAGGCGATTCAGGTTTCTCCTTATTCTTCATCTTGGAATCCTAAGTATTTTTTAAATCTCAAGTTCTTTTCTTTTTTTCAACCTTGAATATAAGTTAGGCACAAGGGATGTTAAAGGCAAAAAGACATTTTGCGAGAGGCAAAGAAAAGGCTACATTAAACAGAAAGACATTTTTAGATTGTTCTCAGATGCTCAGATGGAATTAAAGCTGCAGCTGACTCATTGAAATGAAGTTGATATGATTAAAATTTTCTTTTTTTTTCAACCTGTTTATAAGGACAAGTGAATAATGTTTTTGGTCTGACCATCACCTATGAGCTTAAAAGCCTAGCTTGAGGTAAAAGAGGGCTTTCTTGAAATGCAATTTATACAATATTTATAGAGCTAAAAACTTGTATCTTATTGAATATCTAGATCAATGCATTTTTGTATTTGTTTGAGAAAGACAGATAATGTTTTTGGATACATATTGGCTAATTTCTCAGGCTGGAAATTTGACAAGGCTGGCTGAGGCAACTTCAAATCTTCTCAAATCTTCAGAATATACGAAATATCTTTGTTTCACTCATAAAAAACTTAAGATTATTTTTTGTTCAGAATACTTTGAAATCATAGAGCAGAAACTTACTATGCACAATCATAAACAACAGAAAGACCATTTGGGATTGTTTTGGGCCTACTATCACGCAGAAGCCTCGCTGGCACATATACGAGGCTGACATAGTTGAGGCAACAGAGGGCCTCCTTTGGTTAAAAAATAATGTAACATCATACACCTGCTTCAAATCTTCAGAATATAAAAAATATCTTTATGTTTCACTCATTAAAAAAAAACTTTCTATTATTTTTTCCAGAATCCAATATAATGAACAAATTGTAGTGCGTAAACTTACTATACAAGATCATATACAACAGAAAGACAATTTTTGATCGTTTGAGGCTGACATCGTGGAGGCAACAGAGGGCCTCCTTTGGTTAAAAACATAATGTAATATCATTTGCTTGTTTCAAATCTTCAGAATATAAAAATATCTTTATGTTTCACTCATCAAAAAAACCTTTCTATTCTTTTTTCCAGAATACAATATAATAAAAAAATTGTAGTTCGTAAACTTCCTATACAAGATCATATACAACAGAAAGACAATATGGGATACGACATGAATGGAAATACTCAGAAGCCTGGCTGGAACGTCCCGGAGGCTGACATAGTTGAGGCAACAGAGGGCCTCCTTGGGTTGGGATGAATATTTGCCAGCTTCATGTACGAGATGAGTTGATCTGGGATCTCTGCAAGTACTTCTTTGGCTAGCCGAGCCTGGCTCAGAATGATGTTGTCCGAGTTCTCATAATCACGGAAAGGCACAAACTGCAATAAATACAAAAATTATGCATGTATGTGTGAACATTCCATGGTAAATGAATGTCACATGACAGAGTAATGAGCGAAAATGCAAAGTGATATTCAAAACTTATTGCACTTATTTATTACTAGAACCCTTTAAAAGGATCTACCTACTTACTTTGTCGACACATGCAAAACCTAACAAGGATTGATGAAATATGTTCTTCTGTAATCTGATATATCCACTGCGTGATGTTAAAAAATTACAGGTTATATGACCGAGTTATGAGCAAAAATGCAAAGTGATATTTACTAAATCATTCCACTGACTTTGTATACAGTTGAAAGTCTCCACTAGGGGCTTTCAAAACCCAAACACTTCAATCATATATATTTGTATATTGAAAGAGACAATGGAAGACCGAAACCTGCCTCATACTTCAGTAATAAGAATACAAAGAGGTATGTGAAAACCACTAGAGTTCTAAGTAAGTTTTTATAGATTTTGACACATTTCTTAATCAGAAATCTACTGGTTCTCTCATACTGTGTTGTATCCGTTTTACCAATAGAAGCATGGAACAGGTTTTGGTTTTTCAAATGTTCCTTTCGTTAAAAAGATATTTGCGATTGAAGTGTTCAGATTTTGAAATATCCACTGGATAGTCATAACTGTGTACAATGTCAGTGCAAAGAGTTAAGAAATATCACTGTGTATTTTTGTTCATTACTCGGCCATATAAAATCCATTTAATGTGTACTCTTCAAACAATACCTAGAGGACATATCAAGTCACAAGTCTACACATTTTACAAACCATCCATCACTTTAACCACATGCCAACAAACTTACTAGATCTCTTCAAGGAACTGAATCTATAATTTGACTCACCTGAACAATATCTCTTCTTGCCTCCTTCCCTTGGAATGAAAGTCTGACCTCGTCTCCATCCAACTCTTCCATTTCTGAAAAAAAATGTTTTTCAAAGTATATGTAACATTTTACCGAATGGTTCATACACTTATTTTCACGTCAAATTCCATGACTTTCCATGACCTTTACAGCAAGAATTCCATGACTTTTATGACTTTTCATCATTGTACGTAAACAAGGTTCTTCTGCTTTTTTCAGTACTTTTTGTACCAAAATAAGTTCTAAAATCTTTATTTGTATTTCAGTGCAATTGAATGCAGATAAAATGAAATTCCATGACTTTCCATGACCTATAGGATCACATGACAATTTCTCTTGACTTTCAAGGCCTGGGAGACAAATCAGGCATATTCCATGACTTTCCAGGTTTTCCAGGCCATGTGTGAACCCTGTACGTTGGTTTACTAGTTTGCTTCAAATACATGAACAGTATGTTCAAATATACATGTAAAAGGTAAGTGACTTTCTCTCATATTCTGACATACTGCACATTCCATGATGTTTAATCATAATACATGGGCAATTATTTTAAAGAGAAATAAACAGGCTTTCTAAAGATTTTATGAAAGTGCAATGACATGAGAAATATAAGTGATAAATTCTCAGTTAGATAGATTTTAACAGTTTAGTTACAGAAGAAATGAGACACTGTCTAGAAAATCCCTGACAATCCCTTTGAACGTTTTACTAAAAGTAACAATTATGCAACTTACTTGAAAAATCTTCTTTTCCAACGCCAACAATGATGATGGATAGAGGTAGTATAGATGCCTGTAAAAAAAAAAAAAAAGAATATAAATGATGCAAAAAACTGCTAAAAACTGCTTATCTACTCTAATATTAAGGCCTGTTTAATAAAATGAGAGTCAATATAGGGCCTACATTTTTTATCCTAGCAAAATCTTCTTCAGCGGCAAAATGACAAAATGACTATGGTTATTTTGTCTCAGAAGACGATTCTGGTAGGATTACAAATTTAGGCCCTAAATTAACTCTCATATACATATAAGAATATACAGTACATACACAACATGGTTTGGTAATACTACAGGGGAGATATATAATGCATCAAACTTTATAAACAAACCTTGCTTGACAAACAAAAAATGTTCTGAATCAAACTTTTAAAACTTAGGCTTGTCCTATTAACACGTTGCCTATGGAAAATCTAAAATGAGGTAATATTCTTGATACATTTAGTATTTACACAATTTCCAATAATGCATATTTATTTAACGCATGAATTTGTGCCTGTACCACTCAGCTAATAATGTTTATATAAAAATAACACCTTGTATAGTACCAGTTTCACAACTTCACATAGGCTTTGGGTCAAGAGGTCATGAGGTCAAGGTGTCATGAGGCCAAGGTGTCAACTCACCTCTACAATGGCATCCTTTGTTCTGTCCATGTCTGTGATGATTCCATCGGTCACAATGAGCAAGACAAAGTATTCCGACCCATCCCGCTTGGCTGATGCAAACCTACAATGGAGCAAATGAACAGAAATCAACAAGTTTTCATTCAAACTTCATTAAAACAATTTTACAAGTTTTCTTTAAAAGTTCATAAAAACAATTTTACAAGTTTTCTTTAAAAGTTATAAAGTGAAAAAGGTCATGTTAAGCCTAGCCATTTCGCCTCAGGCCCTGGCCCATGGGCATGGCCACGCCATGGCATGCCGTAGTGATACTGATAGGCGATGCCGTATATGTACATTTTTGCATTTGATTCATTCATTTCATACCATGCAAAAGGGCCAAACACTATTGTGTGTCAATGGCTTGGCATCGTACGCAATCGCAATGAAAACTCAAACCGTCAAATTGTTCAATTCTTAGTCAAATGAATAAACTAACATGAGAATCACTAAAACTTAGCATGATGTGAAGAGAAGAGTGTGACATCATAAACAACACACGTTGACCAGATTTTTGGTCAACAGTGAAAACCAGGGTAAATCGGGCAGTGAGAACGGGGTCGATATTGACCGTAGACTAGGTGAATATGAAAGTTTAAAAATCCCTAATATTCAAAAGAAAAGTCTGACCTGGCCACATGGTTGATGACAGGTGCAAAGTTTGTTGGTCCGAACAGCTGCACTGTGTGTAGCGCCCTCTGGTAGGCATCTATCACTCCATCAACGCCTGCACAAAACGGATTGTCGGTGCTTCCATTCTGTATATTGGTAAAAATTGAAAAAATGTCAATTAAAAAAGGTACGCAAACAAACAAGGAGAGAATATTAAACAAAACTGCATTACTTTGTAGAGAAAAGGGGAAAGTTGGGAAACATATAGGAGCTGCCACCGCCGCCACTAATACCACCATCACAACCAATTTTATCATTATCATCAACAACATCATCATCATCATCGTCATCGTCATCGTCATCGTCATCGTCAGCGTCAGCGTCATCGTCATCGTCATCGTCATCGTCATCGTCATCATCATCATCACCATCATCACCATCGTCACCACAATCATCATCATCATCATCATCGTCGTCGTCATCGTCGTTGTCATCATCATCATCTTCTTCTTCTTCATCATCATCATCATCATCAACAATATCATCAATTTTATCATCACAATCATCATCATCAACTATATTAACAAAATCATGCTTTAAATAAAAATTATTACCAGGAAGAATTCATGAGACACTGTTCCTGTCGGAGGTATCCTGGCACCGAATCCCAGCGCTGGGAAGAGCTTGTCTGTATCATAATCCTGAATGACCGACCCTACCGCCTTTAGGGCCCTCAGATAGTGATTGGGTTGGTAGGGGTTCATGTAGTGCAGTGAGCTGGGCTGTCTTGGATCACCTATGGAATCAGAACAGAGAATCATGTATTACTATTTACTAATTTATAAATGTATTAATTATCTAGCAGCGAAGCTCATGATTGGGACAGAGTTTGTTCGCATCATAATCCTGAATGACCGACCCTACTACATCAAGCAGTGGCGGATCTACGGGGGGGTTTAGGGGGTTTAAACCCCCCCCCCCCTTGGGCTGCCAAGTGAAAATGTGATGTGGAAAACATCACTTACGGGGGTTCAAAATAGCAACAACAAAAATCGCCGTTTTGCGGCTCAAAAGCTAGATCCGCCCCTGTTAACCCGTTGAGGACGAATTGATTTTGGTATAACACGCATTCTCCATAGACTCAAGAACGAAATATTTCGGGACCAGTCCTCAACAGGTTAAGGGCACTCAGGTAGTGGTGGTTGGATTGGTAGGGGTTCATGTAGTGCAGTGAACTAGGCTGTCTTGGATCACCTTTGGAATCAAAACAGAAAATCATGTATTACTATTTTTACTCATTTATCAATTATCTAGCGGTGAAGCTCATCACTGGGACAGAGTTTGTCTGTATCATAATCCTGAATGACCAATCCTTCAGCCTGAACAGCCCTATTAGGTAGTGGTTGAGTAATTGCTAGGGGTTTATGTAGTGCAGTGAATTTGGGCCACCTAAAGAATCAGAACAGAATATCAATTAAGATGTATTACTTTTTCATGAACTTATTAATTCATCCATTCATCAATTATCTAGCAGCAAAAACCTAACACATCAGAAACATCAGACAAACATTGAATATTCATCAATTTATCAATTTGGAAGCAAAGCTTGTTAATTGGGACTCACTGATCTTACCATGTGAGGCAGTAAGGTCAAGGCAACATTGGAATAGAGCTGGGTTTTTCCATGAATGTAATCAAGGTATCTGAATTGTGGTTCATTCTAGTGTCTCATACAAATGCTGTAATAGATGTGGTGGATTAGGCAAATGATGTTTATGGATCTTACCATTTGAGGAAGGGAGTTTATTGGCAAGAAAATTCAGCTGGGTTCCTCTTTGATGGATGTCCAATAAATATTGTCAATTGAGGCAAAATCTTAGCATTCCTACAAAATCTGACAAAACACTGTAAGACTTGTTTCTAAGGATGAAATATTTTAATGACCTTACCATTTGAGGACGTAAAAGTCGAGGGCGACGGTGAAACTGAGCTGGGACCCTCCTTGAATGTAGTCCAGGAATGTGAACTGGGGCTCAATTCTGACACTCATCAAATATAATGACAAAAACATTGCAAGATTCGCTCAATTTTATCAAAAGTTCTATTAATCTTACCATTTGAGGCTGTAAAGTCGATGGCTACGGTGAAACTGAGCTGGGTCCCTCCCTGAATGTAGTCCAGGAATGTGTGCTGGGGCTCAATCTTGGCGCTCATTAAGAATATCAGACCGGAGTTCTTGTAGTTCTTCTTCTTTTTCTGCTTCTTTGGATGAATCAACTGGAATGCAAGCACAAGCAGAGAAACAGGGTGAGTTTAGTCAGTAGTTTTGTTACATGTATCAGAGCACATTTGCATTGAGGTTAATACGATCGTAGCTGGACTGAAATTAGTGATACAAAATATGAGTGGATGTATGGTAGCTCTAAAGAAACAACAAATATCTAACCTGCCTACCTATCGGTTGTAGGTTAAATACAATTTTTTTTCACTGCTCTTTTTAAACTTTAATTTCAGTATAACTTTTACTTTTAAACAAGCAGCGCTCTATAGATATAGAGCAACCATGGTTCATATGACGCGCCTTTGTGAATTCCAGCCTAAGTGATCATGGTACTTACATGATAAACATTTGTATGTCCAGGTCCTCTTGATAGCTCACGTACTGTTGTCTGAAATATTCCAATCAGATCATGTCTAAAGAAGAAACAAAATGATACAAAAAAGTGTCGTTTTAGTTTCCCAAGCTTGCATAGTAATAGGAAACTGTTTACAACTAAATTCCTATTTCTAATAATGATACAGCTATCCTAATAAATTAGAACCCAATTTGATAATACAAAATTTCTCTGAATTTGACAATTTTCACAATCATGATAGAATGTTCGCTAAAAAGGATATGCAATTTTGGAAGAAAATTGGCTTAAAGTAGAATTTCATTGTTTTTTGTTTAGATTCAGCTCATATTTCCATATTTCATACATAATCCATAACACGAATATTACAAATAAGTGTTTCAAAACATTGTTATTGAGGAGTTATCATCAATGAATTAGTGGTAATTCGTAAGCCAGTGGTGTGGCATCAAAAGTCCCGCCGAAACCAGCTGAAATACTATGACGTCACACAATGATTAAGTCATCATTAGCAGATGATGTCCAATATATAACAAACACATTCTATAGCGCATTTTTAACATGACTCTGTTCAATCATCCTTGTTTATTGAGGAGAATATTTGTCATTATTTGCTCCTCTGCCTCACTCTTAAAAGCACTTTGTTGTTCTTTGACACACAATTTTCCCGTAAAGCATGCTAAATAACGTTATTTTAATCTATCACATCGCCCATAAGTATCACACACAGAACTGCACATTCAGCGACACCCGCATCAAAATACAGCTGTTGAAAAATGGGCCAATAGATCGTGCCCAGACTTCGGCGGGTCTTTCAAGCAGATAAAGTAGGACAGTGTGCGACTTACTTCATTGAATTTGTCTTTATTTCCGTAATGTCTCCGAGTGAATGTTTATTGTGTATAAGTCTAGGTGAACCTTATTTACAAAATGCAATTAAATACATGCGCTTTCGTGACAAGAATACACGTTTAGCAGACAATATGAGTGCACTAATGGTTGTGTAGATTCGCAATGAGACATCGTCTGCTAATGATAACTTACTCAATGAGTGACGTCATCAAAACATTGGCGTTTTTTAGCGCAAAGAGTGCTTGTTTTTTATTCTTGTGATGGGGTTTTGTTTTGTTGTTGTACTAAGATATCATGTTGGTATGGGAAATAAAACAGTATTAATCTTAATCTGTTATCCCCTAGCTCTCTAGTGATGCATTATTCTCATATTTTGTGATTTTCAATGAAATTCTACTTTAAAAACTGAGAAATTAGAACTTATTTTCTCATGGTAACGGATCTGTGATCCCAATGAAATGGTGGTGATAAAATGAATAGGCAGGGGGTCGCTTTAAGGGCGTCTCTCCTATGACGTAATCTCATGAAATTACGATACCAAATGAATATTTATCCTCCATCTCTAACCCAGTCCCAGCATTCCACTTTGAGCGCACGGTCGTAGTCGGCGTTGCAGAAGGATTGCAGCATGAGGCTGAACGGTGTTAAATCAATTTAATTAGTGTGGAAATAAAATATTTATATGAATTATAATTTTAAAATACACATTTACCCTCCATCTCTGTCCCAGTCCCAGCATTCCACCTTGAGCGCACGGTCGTAGTCGGCGTTGCAGAAGGATCGCAGCATGACGCTGAACGGAGCCCACGAGGGATTCAGCGTCTTCTTAATCTTCTCCGTTTTGTGACAAATTTTGAATCTGAAAAGTAATTGTAAGGTAAATGATTATCCCATGGTTATTTGGACATAAAGGGGATACTGTTTAAAAATATATCAAACTGAATGGAAAAGAGGAAAGAAAATTGTGCTTTGCCGGGAATATGGGACCGCCAAAGAACTTGGGTTCTCAAGCACATCTATAAAAATGGCAAATTCATAAATAAAAGAGCACCCTAAAGGAAGAGGTCCCCGGCCAACATCCCCCTTCCCTGTCTCAGTTCTCCCACCTCAGTATCAAATTACTAACTCCAATATTTCAATGTACTTTGTTGGTCAAAGTTAAGGATCTGCTCTTTAGCAAAATCACCAGGAGAAGAAAGCACAATCAACCACTATACAAATCTATGTGTATCTACAAGTGAAATTAAACCCACAAAGTTAGATTTCCTAAATGGAAAGTCTGCTATTCCAAGATATAAATTAATATTCCTTTTCCCTCTAAAATAGTTTTTTTTTTAAAGGGCTTCCATCCACTCAAGCTCTGTTAATGTTGGTTAGTCTCCTGCAAATGGTTCATGAAAGATTTGTAATTTACTGTCATACATAATAATTTATGTAATTGCTCTATTTTGTAATAATTTTAACATTGACAATCTTCAATCTTATGTTTAGATGTACTCTCATGAGTTTCTTGCAATAAATGCAGAAATAAATCTGCTTAAAAACAAACATGACTTACGATCCATCTTCGTTGGTCTGGTAGAAGACCAGGAACGGATCTGACTTCCCAAAAGTGTCCTTTTTGTCCAGATTTTCTCCTCTGAATTGAAGGGACATCATGTCCTGTACATGAAAATAATAGTTATAGATGTATTATGAGGGTGGAAATAGTTGTGATTGATATATTAGGGGTGGTAATAATAGTTATTATGGAGTAAAATTCAAAATTTCATTTAAATTATGTTTTCTTTTTGTTAATACTTGTTTGTTTTGTTTTATATCACATTTTTAGAAAATAGATAGTAGAGTTTATTCCCGGAATTGGTAACTAAGCATTTTCTATCACATTTTATAGAGATTTTCCATTATTTTGATATTGATATATATTATGAACAGATCAAGATTGATATATTTGTCCAATTCAAAATGCAGAAATAATGAACACAAAGAAAAATACATATTTATCATACTTTTCGTCAACATTGGTATTGCCGCCCTAGGTTTGTTACACGTAGGCAAGCATTCGTAGAAAAGCCCGAGTGGGGCCTGTCAGGCAGGCCACCACCATGCTTAGCCTCTATAACTCTGAGCTGGGGAAAGCAAGCTGTGTTGATTTCAGAATATAAATGAACTAACCCCACAGTTTAAACATCCAAGATGAAAAATTGAATGGGAAACATGCAATATGTTATCAACCTATATTCATTTATTGAACAAGCAATTACCTATTATTCAAATTCCTTTTGTTTTAATATCATGAACCTTACCTTACACTCACTCAACTCTTCGCCTCTAATATTGATCTTTCCACAGTCTTTGGCTGGTCCTCTATAAAACAAAAATAAACAAAACAAACCAAGAAGCATGTTATTCATTGATAAGTAAACACTGATAATTACTTACTTACCTACTGATACTAATATTACGACAATCATTAAAATGATAACAGCATCATCAAAAGAAAATTATATACACTAAGTGAATGTTTTTATAGCAAGGGCATATTGAAAAGATGGGACCAAGGTGATTCAAAACCGAATGTTACAGAGATCACCACTTGATATTATAGCTTCTAGAAATATTACTAAGTTTGAGTAATATCGATGCAGTACCACTCTATGAAAGAAAATATGACAATGAATAGGTGGAATAGCTATGGGGGGGGGGGGGAGGGGGGGGGGGGCATGCCCCCTAAATAATTTGTCAAAAACAATTTTTTAAAAAACATAACGGGGGAATCTGTGTAAAAAAAAAATATATATATATAAGGTGTCCCCCCCCCCCCTAATCAATCTGACCATACCACGCCACTGCAATGTGCAATGAAGTGAACTACACCAATGAAGTAATGAACTGTAGAAGTAGTTCTCTTCACTTTCAAATGAATCTGATTACAGAATTATCAATTAACTTATGCCTATAGGCAACCCTCGAAATTAACTTTTTTTGCTGGTGGCCCGGTCGGGCCAGTAAAATTAGTATTTTTCCAATTTTGGTGGCCCGAAACCAAAATCCACTGGCCCGAAAAAATAAGGAAAAACAAAAGTAAAATTAAAACAATAACCATATTCATAGTTTCAGGGTACTGGCAATGTTTAGCCTCATTTGTTACTGTATTCCAATGCTCGAAATTATCTTTTTTTCTGGTGGCCCGAAAATAAAATTTACAAACAAAGAAAAACAATGGTCATGACTACTTGGTCATTAATTGGTAAATTATGGAAGTTATGTGTTAAAATTACCACCATCATTAAAGAAATCCATCACTGAATAAACAAAACAAAACCTAGAATCGAGCAGTTTCATCTAAGAGTCATCAACTGATGAAACTAAGCTCTTTTCCATGTACGATTTTGTTATTTTTATGGTCCATAAAATCTCCAACACAAAAAAACACACATGGGACTGAGCATACTTTTCAAATCGGGAAATGAAATCACTTAAATCTTTGTTATTTTACACTAAAATAATTCCAAGTAGTCACAAGTCTCTACCTTGTAAAAATGATTCTTTCTAATACCTTCAAAAATATGAATAATGATCCGAAAGATGAAATTATTCCCTTTATTGACGGTATCGCGGACGGTATCGCAAAGGCAAGCACACTGCACTTTGCAATATGAATGAATGTGAAAAGTTAGACATGTGTTTTGATAGGTCTTAGTATGCACACATACTCCCTCTGTGGATTGGTTTTTCTATGTTTTTATTCTACATGTTGCAAAGGCTTCCAGGGGGTGTGTGGGAAATTAAGAAAACAGCATAAGCATATGCTTGTACTTTTAGTCATTACACACCTCTGGAAGTTGTTTAATTTTACCATGATTTATCATGCAAGAAGTAGATAATTCAAGGGAGAGTGTTCATATGAGGAAATAGCACATATTTGTAGGCATAAATAAGGATTAATTCAACTAGCGCAAAGTGCGCTTGCGACTTTTTATGTCCGTCCTTTTCATTTCTTGCAAATATTTAAATCACAATTAAAGTGTTTTTAAGAGGTGTCAAACTTGAGATTCATATTCCTTGATGTTGTCTTCTTATGGTTTAAACATTTGGTGGCCCGATCGGGCCACCAAACTTTGGCATTTTCATGTTTTTACTGGCCCGACCGCAACTATTACTGGCCCCGGGCCATCGGGCCTACGCCAATTTCGAGCGCCGTACGATTTTTCTCCCTACGGCGGATTTTCTACGATTTGGGGAAATTGTGATATCGTACGATGTCTGTGGTATCTTAGAGTAGCAGTCACATATTCTCTGGGCCCATACGATGACCTTTGTCTTAAAATAAATCATAAATCGCACGGCTCTCGTGAACACAAACTTAGTGCCCGTACGGGTGCCTTACGGTGCTCTTACGGTAACTCCACGGTACCCGTACGATTTGAGTGGCCAAATATTCAGTCTCAAAATCGTACGATATTCGAAAAAAGGCTGCGATGTCCGTGCTGTGCCCGTGCGATGCCCTTGCGGTGCCCGTGCGATGCTCTCTACGATGGGTCTACGGGCTTTTTTTAAAACTCCGCGTTAAACAAATTTTCGTCATCATACGGCGAGGAAAATGCAACGGCGACCGTACGATAGCCACGGCACCCGTGCGGGCGCCGCAAGATTCCCGCAAGATTTGGAGGTTTGGTGAAGAATCCATCCAGCACCCATATACATGTATGACCATACTAATCCTACTATTACTACTACTGCTGTTACTGTTACTGCTAACTGTGGAAGTAGTTGCCCCCCCCCCCAACCTTTTAATTATCTAAAGATGATTAAAGGACCTATAGAATACAACGTACTTTGACACTTATTCCATAGTTGATGACTTGAAACATAGGTCTGCCGAAAAAGAATCCATGAAAATAAACACAGTAGTGATTTAAGACTAATTTTCTGATGCCAAATCTCACTTAGCAGCTGGTTTACGCCCCACCCACATTTTGGGGCCGGAATCGGCATGCATGATTGACATGTGATTGACAATTCATTGGCTTACGTCATGACGCGTCATCTACAGAATTTAGTTCACTAGTCCGTTCTTTAGATGACGTCACATTTTGGCGATTTAAAAGGGGCGTTCCCAGGACAATTAGATATTTACTAATTACCCCAAAATTGATTGATTTCATGAGAAATGACTGCCAAATTATTTTTCTTCGGGAAAAATTACGCATAGAGAGCCGAATTGTGAAAATTAGACCATCTAGACGCTGTAGTTCCTTTAACTTACTTGAGAGGCCTCATGTACTTTCCGCCAGCACCCATGATCTCCCCGAGGGTGCACTCCATCCTACCAAGGAAATCCTGCAGGGCACAAGAACAAGACAAATTAATCTTATGGCTTTGAACATTATACATGGCTTAAGATAATATACTGCAAGAACATATTTCTTCTTACAAGTTTATATAATAAGAGAAGTAAAACTGAGAAGGCTTTAAACATCTCGCATGCTATTAAATTCTATAAACTGCATATTATAATCCTTTTCTGCAGACAAGTTCACAGAACAAAATTAGGCCAAATTGGTGGGCTTGTGGGATTAATAATTGGTGGGATTAATATACATGTACATTCAAACCTGTGTATAGTGACCACCCAAGGGAAAATAGAAAATGGGCCACTATAGACGGGTGACCTCTATAAACAGGTTCCATAACATTGTCTTCTCGACAGGGGATCACATTTGGTGGCCACTAAGACAGGTTTGTCTGTATTTGATTACAAAGTTTTGTAGGCTGGCTGGTCAGATTAATGCTACCAGTAAAACAATTATGTCCAACTGATTTGAGAGACATTTTTTATATTAAAACTCTCCCTAAAACAACAACTACAACAAATCATAAAAGACCCATAGTAAATTATCATAAAGTTCAATGCAAATAAATTACAGTACAAAAACAAATAAGAACATATCATCAATTTGATACCCGTAAAATTATCATAATATACTTTTACTTACATGTTTTCTGAGGTCAGCACTCTTGGAATCCACATCAAATCTAGGAGAAGGGAAAGTGTATTAAAAAGATATCACTCTAAGTGTTCACAAAAACATTTTGATTGCTTTAACAATTGCTTTAACAATGGGCCCTGTTGCAGAAAGAGATGAGATCAATTGTAAAGTTGCAATGAATTGTAAGTCAGATCATGTGACTAAATGTGCAAATCTGATTGGTTAAAATGCGCAGATCTGATTGGTTAAAATGTGCAAATTTTCTGACTTACAATTAGTTGCAACTTACATTTGATTATATTTCTTCTGCAATTGAGCCATTGGGGGGTAATTGAATTATCTTTTGGCAGGGGTGTGGCAGGGTCAACTCAAAAGCTAGGGAAGGATAGACATAAATTTAGGGTCTTGAGAACTGATTGGAACCAACAGGTGGTTGAAAAACAGGTGTTGGGAACAGGTCAGAATTTGACCACTGTGTCCATGCATCAACCACGCGTATTGTGCGTGTGTAAAGTCTATGACTGCACTGTGCTACATGTGTGCGCAGTTTTAATGCATGGCATCGCGCGGTGGCATGTCGCCAGTCACCGGTTGTTCTGGGCAAAAAAACTTGCTCCGTTCCCATACAAGGTATACGTGGCTCGGGTCAGAATTTGACCACTGTGTCCATCTATCGACCGCACATTATGTGTGTAAAGTCTATGACTGCACGGTGCGCGCGGCATCAGGCGGTGGCATGGTTCCGGTCTTTCTGGGTAAACAAATTGCACCGTTCCATTACATGGTTCATATAGCTGCAGCTCCGCTTGGGGTTGGGTATGGGGAGTTTGCAAGAGAATGGGGAACATTATTTTGTCAACGGCACTCAAATATGAAATTGCATACCTATAGAACTGCCATCGGCTCTGAAAAGGATATTTTTTAAAGCAAATACCTGTATCACCAAGACATGTGAACCCCACTGGAGCACCGCCACCCACTGGTAACTTATAAAAACCAAGGATGGATGCAGCATTTGCCTCCCACAATTTAAAAGGTGCACCTGTAAAGTGTCTAACTCCAAACAAATTAATTTGAGCTTCCGCATTTCTCTTGTGTTGTTTGGCTAAAGGTAAGAGAATAATAAAATAGGGTTAGATTTGTTCAAATGCCCCTTTAGTATGACGGTCATAAACCTCATAAACGTCATACAGTAATTTGTTGTAAAAGCTGACGCAAATTTTCGCTTTTTTAACCAGGAAAGCGGTGTTCTTTTTCAATGAAACTTTCACATATCGTTCAGAGATATCTTACAATGATTTTGGTATAGGATTGAGGTCTCAAATGTCATTTTGGGCAATATCTGACACTTTACAGGTGCACCATTAATGTACAATGAACAACAAAATGAATTTTCAAAACTTACAGTTCAAACTTGATATGCTGAACCTCTTCGAAGAAGTAGTCCATCTGGAACTTCTTGACGAAATCCGGATTCAGTTGGTTCATCACCACCTCCGTCCTGCCAAACTGTTTCATAAGAGAAGAGTTAAGGAAATAGACAAATAAGAACAAAACTCCTGAGAACTCCTTATCCGCTACATATTTATAAAGTAATAAGGGTTACAGCTTATTCCGAAGGTTCTTTGTTCAGAAAGTTCTTTGTTCCGATTGTTCGCTGTTCTGAAGGTCCGCTCTTCCGAATTTTGATTCTCTGAAAATGAAATCTGGTTTGATACTCTGAAGGTTCGTTTGTCTGAAAATGGAAAGGGGTTTGTTATTCCGAAAATGAAATGAAAGTGCCCTCTATACAAAAACTCAACTATCCCTTTAAAGGAACTGAAGAATACAACGTACTTTGGCACTTATTCCATAGTTGATGACTTGTAAAATAAACACAGTAGTGATTTTATGCTATTTTTCTGATGCCAAATCTCACTTAGCAGCCAGTTTACGCCCCCCGCCCACATTTAGGGTCCAGAATCGGCAGCATGATTGACATGTGATTGACAATTCATTTGCTTACGTCATCTGCAGAATTTGATTCTTTGGCCCGTTCATTAGATGACGTCACATTTTGGCGATTTAAAAGGGCCGTTCCCAGGACAATTCTAAATTTACAAATTACCCCAAAAATTGATTGATTTCATGGGAAATGACTGCCAAATTCTTTTCTTGAGGAAAGATAGATGGCCTAATTGTGAAAATTAGGCCATCTAGACGCTGTAGTTTCTTTAAGAGCTGTCCTAGGGAGGTCTATTCTTGTCCTATCATATGTTGTGCTTATGTATAGTGTGGTACTAATACTTATAATACTCTAATGAAGTTGAATTATCTATACCTCCCTTTGATGATTTGAGAAGAGTTGCTTACAATTTATATTCCCCAGCCATATTTTTCTGGTATGAATAAATGTAAAATATAAATAAATTAAGGTAAAAAAGTTAAACTCACCTCCGTGTATTCATTTGATCCCAGACTCTTGGTGAACAAAACACATACTGCAAATAAAAGGTACATAGCTGCTGTAAGACACTCATTAACACAAGTGAGTAAGAACTGAATTATAAAATATAACTTTTGTATGCAATCATGTTTTTTAATTTTTTATTTGATAATTATATTTTTTTTAAGTATTTCAAACAGTTTTTCTCCTATCGTGAATAAAATTAAGTTTATACATAACATTTCATTATTTACTGCATTGTTTGTGAACAAAAATTATCACAATATATTGCTTATCGTTCATATGATTTTTTTGTTAAATGAGGAAATAAATAAATAACATAAAATAAACAAATAAATGTTAACAATTCTCTAAATTTGTCCAGTTTATTGAAAGGCTACAACCAAAAAGTAGTTTACAATGATAACAGTCTGTACATTTAAGGAAATCTGTGATATGCACATATCTGTAATTTTATTATATGTACTGTGCAAGAACTATTTGATAAATAATGCCAACTTTCCTTTGACATCTGCACGATGAAAACTTGTTGTTGAACCAAATACATGTATGTACAAAAAAATAGAAACATCAACAATTAAAACAAATGTTGCAATACAACAGCTACACTATAGTTAAGTTAAATACACTTTTGATTTGATTTGATTTGATTGAATTTATTTTATTTTCAACATAATCATAATATAGTAAAGTTTGTAATATTAATGGATACACATAATAAGCATATTTTAAGCATGAGTAGTAGATATAAAGCAAAGATGAAGCAGTGGAGGCAGAATAAGTGCAGTTATAGTAGTTGAAAAAGAGTTAGTTGGTGTTTATGAAATTTTAAAAATATACATGAGATAGTGATTACAATTGCAGTGAATGAGGTGATGGAAATGGTATATGACGAACAGTAATGCTAACAACTAACATGGAGTTCTTCCTGAAGATTTCATAAAGACAGTTAAGAGATTCTTCTACAATCCTAATAAACTATATTAATTCATAATAGATAGATAGATAGATAGATAGATAGATAGATAGATAGATAGATAGATAGATAGATAGATAGATAGATAGATAGATAGATAGATAGATAGATAGATAGATAGAAAATCTATATATTTTATTTGGTCTTCAAACATACAAAATGTATTTGCTAATGATACAAACATTATTTTCCAAGCCATTTACATACTGTCTCATGCCTAATAATAGAAAGTTATTTATAATAAATTAATGTAGTCACAGTATGTTCTAGACTTATAGGGTAAGACAAAAGGATACAATATTCAGTTCTATCTATTTATGTGAAATATGGTAGGAGAGAGAAAATTTCATTGGGGTCATGCAACTTTCTGACACTGACCTTTAACCTTTTGATCACAGGAAAACAACTTGCTGCTTTATCATAGTGCATAGATGCAGTTTAGTTTAATACAAAACATACACGGCATTCCGTTAAAAAAGCATATTATATAGATTTGAATAAGAAGTATTGCCATGAGTCTATTATAGTTTTCTTACGTGGATCACTTTTTGAAAAAACATCCATATCCAGGAGTTTTCTGTATTAAGAGAAAAGAAGAACAAAATTTGATGTAGGTAAAATGAAATCTAGCCAAGAATATCAATTATCACAAGATGACCGACGTCTCTTTGAAATTTTGCACCTAAGAATTGTAATAATGATAATCATAACAAAGTTCTGGTATTAAACTATAATTTATAAAGTGCAACAGCTAGTATATCTATTATATCCATGCATGCTTACATAAATCTGAGGCAAGTTAGCTCAGTTGGGAGTGCGTCAGACTCAGACGCAGGGGATCCCCGGTTCAAACCCAACCATCGGACATGCGTCTTTTATCACGCAATAAATTGAAGCTAACTCTCCCCCATGCTTCCTATGCAGGAAAAGGATTCACGGAAAATGCTCTGTCCCTCGAATAGGACGATAAATGGAGGTCCTGTGTATGAGACAGTCACACTTCATGCACGCTAAGAACCTAGTCTACTTCTTTAAAAGAGTAGGGTGTTAACCCGGTTGACTAGTTGACCTGCACATCACAACCAGAACAGTACAACAATACTCTACCCAGCTGAAGTTTTGTTCGTCATTGGTGGTGGAGATGATACACAATATGTAAGAAGATGATTGGTTATTAATAATTTTGCTGACAGTAATCCCAGTTTCAAAAATCGGGTACACTTGTATACACTTTAAAATTGCAGGGTTACTATATATACTAAACACGCCTGGGGCTTTTATTCAAAGAAAAAGGACAAGTACTAGTATTTGAACAGCTTGCAGCTTGTTTGATATTTTTGTTGTGTTTGCAATTAAATTAAAACAATTTACTTTAAAACAAAGTTAGAAACAAATATCCATAAACACATTGAATCAGGCATTTCAGAAATTCCATGCAAGTTAGACGAACGTGCCAAAATACGACTTGAAACAATGCAAACACTATCAAACTTAACCAGATACACCTACTGGCTCGAATTCAAAAGGAGGTTTGTATTGATTAATATTAAAACTTTATCTTCACTTGAAACAACTCGCATAAAGTAGAGCAGTTTAATCACATAGATTATCAACGAGATATAAATTGTGCACAACAGGGAGGCTCTCTTTAGACTGAACAATGTTAACCTTGGCGACAATCCAGCTAGGATCTGAGCTCATAGACCAAGTTCCAACCTAAAGCGCCTTTCTCTCCTCTTTTAACCGGTCAAAAAAGTAGACAATTTTAATCATTTCAACTTCATTTGAATGTATCAGCCACGTCATTGTACTGTAGGGTATTAAGGGATCCAGTAACTTTGCCTGAATCGACCAAACTCACTTGCAAATCTTGTGTGTGTTTTTTTTTCATGCCTTGCTGTTTTCCTCTGTACTGATAGAATCATGAAACTTGATTGGTTTATTCAATTTTCTATTTGTTATTGAGATCATTAATACAAATCTGGGGATCATTTCAACTTTGTTCAAAGTAAAGGCAATGCATTTAATCGACCCTCTGTAAATTTATGCATGATAAACCTTTTTCACTTCATTTGGGACTATTCAAGCTGCGTACACAGTGCTAAGGAACCGGTGAATAAATTGTCTTGCTGTACCGCAATATAGACATCCACTGGTTTCGAACTTGGGATTCCACTGATTGGAAGTGTGCGCTCTAACAATCTTGTCACACCGCATAGTGACAACATAGAAGAAGTATGTATTTGGCTTGAAAATAATGTTAGCATCTGCAGCAATATTAAATTAATAACTACTAATTATGTGATTCAGAAATCAATTTTGCTTTAGCAAGGTAATTTTTCTGAAATTGTAAGTGTTTATTAAGTCCAAAAGACTCATAATGTTATCCAATGTCCATAACTACCATAATGTTGTCTTCATACTAAAAAATATCTCGAGAGACATTTGCTCATTACTGTTTTAATGGATGGAAAAGTATGTACAACTGGAAGACAACACACAACAGATGGGCAGACAAATAGGACGTGCAGAGAAGGAAAGTGATTTGTGAAGAATGTTTTTAAAGAAGCAAAGAACATTCCGTTTTCTAGAAGAAGTAAAGTGGGAGGAATATTCAGACTTCACATGGAATTTGACAGGACTTATGTGATTGTAAGATGACATCAACACATGTACAGGACATGCAGCGGAATATTAGTTCAAGTGGTGTGCAACAAACAGTGATGTGAAAACAGAACAGAAAGGACAATTTCATGGAAGATCAAAGATAAATATCTACAGAGATATCTCTGATATCTGATTATATCCTTTCACAGGGGAAATGGGGGGGGGGGGGGGGGGGGATGATCAGGCTTCTTTTACCAGGTCCAGGATCCGAGTATTATAAATCACGATTGAACAACTGAACGATTTTTATTGGAGAAAAAAAATTAATTGTTGGCAAGAGGGAAAAAGGGGAGATAAGAAGGTTTGGTCTTTATGGGATCTCGCTATAAATCAACATCAAAACAGACAATTGCATGCATACTTCATAGTATATTAGTAAAGCGAAATTGTGTAAAGCATATTTTGAGGAAGAAAAGAAAACAGAACTTCAGTAACGAAAGAAACGGAATGACTATCTCAAAAGATCTGACTTCTCTTACCGGGATCCGACTGCGAGACAACATCGAGATCTAGAATCTTCCTGCCAGCATACACGATAGAGAGAGGAAAGTTTCATTGCCGAGGGGGCCATGCAATTTATTAAACATACATTATCATTAACATAACCATTTATACAACTGTTTCTACACAAAAGAATAAAGAAACAGCTCGTGGATATAATTACCCCAGTTATTGGATGCAATTCGAGCCAACACATTGTAGTGCACAATTTCAACTCCCACGGGATCTTACAACCTACAAGCAGCCATGGCAGTGCATGAGGCTAGTTAAGTGAAAATGGGGGGTCAGGGAGGTTATTCCCCCCAATTGCCCAAAAAGCCCCTGAAAATCATTAAAGAGGGTAAAGAGCCCTCATAAATTTGCATAGACTAGAGTTTAATGCAAACAAAGTGCTTTTATTTATATGTAGGCTCTTGAAAAGTAAGTAGCCCCCCCCCCCCCCCAAAAAAAAAAATAAAAATAAATAAATAATAATAATGGGCAATTCCACGATAAAGTGGACATGACCATCAAATTTTCAAAATGGTCAGAGAGTATCAATTTTGGTATCAAAATAAAGCTAAAGAACTGAATTGTTCAAGTCTGACCTTAAAAATAGAAATATCCATCAGGAACATATCAAAATATGCGCATAAATTATGAATAATTAATTTTCACCCAAATGTCTGGAAAACATGCTGAAAATAAATTAATGTAGCAAGAGGAAGTAAGACAGGAGGTAAAACCTTATCATATTTTCTCAGAGGTTTAGGGTTAAAGGGAATAAAAAAAATCATTGAAGTTAATTTTTTCATTGTGATATGCTTCAATGAACAATTCATTTTTGATAAAGTATATTGTCACGGTGTTACGGTAAAAACTGATATTTTTTGCATTGTATGAAAATTACAAACACAAAAAAAAAAAACTTTAATTGCCCAAATCATGACCACACATATCTACCATAAACAAGTATTAAAATGATGATTGGACATTTCATTAATTAATTAAAAATGGTTGAATATCGGTCACGGTGTTACAGTCACCGTAACACCGTGACTGTAACACTGTGACTTACATTGCAATAGTACAGGGAGCATAGAGAATCACTGCCTACTAAAGTGACCAGCTAGTTTATGTCATGTTGGGGTGGTAGGTTGATGCATAGATACTAAATTGTTGCTTGATCTACTACCTGAAGTAAAATTTGTTTGAGTTTTTAGTAAGACAACTTGATTTTCCATAGACTTTGTACATTACGGTCACGGTGTTACGGTACAATTTTGTATACTCTAGTTCATAATTATCTTGATAATAGATTTTGTTTACAAATAACACCCAATTATTATTTTTGAGTCTCTACTACACCAAACCAACATAGCCACTCTTCAAAATGTTCACTAACTTCACAGAGTTTTGCCAGTAAAGTAAGACAACCTGATTTTCCATAGACTTTGTACATTACAGTCACGGTGTTTGTATACTCTAGTTCATAATTATCTTGATAATAGATTTTTTTTACAAATAACACCCAATTAATTTTTATTGAGTCTCTACTACACCAAACCAACATAGCCACTCTTCAAAATGTTCACTAACTTCACAGAGTTTTGCCAGTAAAGTAAGACAACTTGACTTTCCATAGACTTTGTACATTATAGTCACGGTGTTACGGTACAATTTTGTATACTCTAGTTCATAATTATCTTGATAATAGATTTTTTTTACAAATAACACCCAATTATTATTATTGAATCTCTACTACACCAAATCAACATAACCACTTTTCAAAATGTTCACTAACTTCACAGAATTTTGCCAGTAAAGAAAGACAACCTGATTTTCCATAGACTTTGTACATGCCCTTTCAGAGGTCACGGTGTTACAGTCACGGTGTTACGGTACAATTTTTTAAACTCTAGTTCATAATTATCTTCATAATTCATTTTTTTTTCTAAATAACACCCAAATGTCATTATTAAGTCTCTACTTCACCAAATCAACATAGCCAAGTTTCAAAATGTTCATTAACTTCACAGAGTTTTGCCAGTTTGTAAAGTGTTAAAAAAAGCATGTCCTTTTTGCGTCACGGTGTTACAGTAGTAATTAATTATGCGTAACTCATTAATAACTGAACATTTTTCATTAATTTTTTTTTTCAAAGTTGCTTGTGATAACAGTCAAAGATATACACTAAAAGATTGTTATCATTCTTTACACTTCGTTTTTTATTTACATCCGGAAAGTGAAAATGTGTTCTGAAGTGTCACGGTGTTATCGTGGAATTGCCCTAATAATAATATAAAATACATTTTTAATTGTCCCTCGCTAGTAAGGCAATTGCTGCCTCACTATACTAGGGTACCTAAATTGCTCCTGGGTTGAAAGCAGCAATACCAGTGGATTTAAAAGTGTCTTGCTGAAGGACAAATACTCTGTCCTTTTGGGTCTTGAACACAAGACCTTCGCATTGAAAGGCGAGGCCCTCATCACTTGAAAACTTCAAACAATTATAATACAGGTAATTATTTAAAGAGAAACTATCCATTAATTTCTCCTAAATGTTACAATCACATTCAAACCTGTCTATAAAATACAGGCCACTCAAGGGAGACAGAAATGGTCTTCATATGCAGGAGGCATTAATAGACAGGTTCATTTACATGTAAACTGCTTCCTAGGGTTGTTGTTGTTGTTTATTGTTTATTGGTGGTTCATTCAATTTGAATATTTTCACCACACTAGGATTCAAGATTATAGTAGTCTTTATAAAAAAAATAGGTGGTATTTTGTTGTTGTATTTATGGTCACTATAGAGCAGGTTTGCCTGTAATACTTTTTTATGCCCCCACCTTCTCTAATTATTATTAGTTTTCTTTCTCATTAATTGTACATGCAAACATTTGCAGTTAGAAGTAAAGAGAAAACAGACTATACAGAAAGATTTGTTAAAATAACACAGGCTATTAGATAAAGAAAAGACTAAATAATTTTCAATATCGTTCACGTTTCCTTGCAATCCTTAGTTAGTGTATATATAGAACTTGCATCTTAAAATGTAGGTAAACATGCAAATGCTAGCACACAAACAAAAACTACTCAAGGGGAAAACGCAAGCTGGGAAACTATTTGTTTTGTTTGTTTAAAGTGTTTGTTCTGTTTGTTGAAGTGTTTGTTCTTTTAATAATGGCAAAGTCCAATTTGTATTCTATAAAGCAATAAATCAACGAATTTGGATGTAGCCATTTCAGTTCACAGTGCATCACTTGATATTTTTTTATAATTCACATAATGTTTGGTTAACACCTTGTACTTTAATCAAATAAAAGCCCCATAGACGTGCAGAATCAATTTAAATTTTAAAAAGAAAGCCAAGAAAAGGGGATTCCTCCGGGATAAATACATCAATCGCTTTATTGTGACCAGAGAGCTGGTATTGTTCCGATGTGGTCACAGTACTGATCAATACAATGCATTAGAGTGGGCTGCATTTGGCACTACCAACATTTGTTTAATGTTTCATTTTTGCTTTGTAATAAACAGTCAACCTTTCCTTTAATAGTCGACCTTGCAATGATTTGAATTTAATAGTTTCGGGTTTACCTTTCTTCCAATTCTTTTGTTTTTAATCCACAAAAGTTAGCATTTGCCTATCATCCTATCCTATACCTACATCAAAGCTTTTTTTGCAGTTTCAATGGATTTCTCTAAAGCAAGGTTGGTTGTAGCGCACAGACCAAGTCACTAGTTGAGGAAGAGAAGGGTGCTAAGTCACTTATTGTACTTCAGAGATAATCATGTTTTTTAACGTTTGGGAGCCTTGTTGAAACCCAATTTAGCAATCTTTTATTTTTGTATAAATATTTGCCAAATTACTATTTTTAACTATTATTTGAAAATCTGGCATCATATAGAGGTTTGGACCTTCAAGATGGTGTGCAGAACTGAGTTTAGCACACACACAAAAATGAGATAACAACACCCTTCTTACTCTCAACATATGAAGTGTATTTACCAGTCAGTATTCAAACAATCTGACTAAATGTGCAAATATTTACTGTAGATGATTTCAGTTTTAGTTTTATTTCCAGCTTCAAGACAAACTAGCCTGACCTTAGGCAGCAATATATAATAGTTTGGAGATATTATGTTCTAGGCCTCACAGATATCCAATCTCTATCAACATGTTAATCCTACAACAAAATACAATTGATTTCATTGTAAAATATTACATTTATGGTTTTGTAAAGAAAACAATATTTAAAATAATAGTACTGCATCAACCAATGACATGTGTAGCATTGACATAGCACTGTCCAACTGACTGGGGGAAACACACACTTTGCATTATTTTTTGTAATTTTAATTGTCACCCTTATGTTTTTAATATTTTAAGTTCAGTTATGAGAGGGGATCCGCACAAGATTGTAAGGGTTTTTGTTTTTGTTTTTCAAATTGAAACTGAACAGCTTGTTAGATGTATAAATTACATTTTTCAATTTGTAAATATATTTTTAACAAGGTACATTACATGATTACAAGATTAAGCACCGCCCCCACAATTACCTACTCTTCACTCCAATACAGATTGTTCAAATCCACATCCCCCTCAACTAGATAACAGGAAATATACAGTGGGTGAACGTGGAGACAGGACGTGATCATATGACGTCATCATATGGACATCTACGTTATCAGAAACTCCTCTGTTTGTGCTTTTTTGTCACATTTGTGTTATATTACTTGTTGAATACATTTTAAATTTAGGCATAGCCCTGGAAAACTGACCAGAAATATAAAATAAACATGAACATGAGCAAAGAAAGTTTGGCTTCCCCGGGAATCATTAACTGATTACCAACTCTCACCAACTGAGCTAGAAAGCTCTTGTGATGGATGTCCATCCCAGAAACCCTTTTCAATGCTCGTGCTCGTCATCTCAGACTTACCTTGCAGACACCGTCAACTCCACCTTGGTGGCTGGAATGCTCATCCCCGGGTCCATCATGAAATTGATATCTCCTACTTCCGAAGCCATGATGGCATTCTTTCCCAGACTTCTACCTCGGGAGAACACCTGCTTGCAGCCTCGTAGACGACCAAAACTCTGCTTGGAGTGAAGTAAAACACCGCTCAGAATCCTCCTTGTAGTTTGATGATAAACCACCCCTGAAAAGTCTGCTTGAAGTTGAAGATTGATAAACTTCTAATGACAAACCTGCAAATAGTAGATAGTAAACTACTGCTTGAAATTGCTTTGTTCTGATAATAGTCTGTAAGTAAATTGCCGCTCAAAAATGTCCGTCCAGTTTGGTACAACACCACTGAAAACTTTGCTGGAAGTTTAATAAAACTGGAAAAAAATCTACTTGCAGTCTTTTAAACTATCACTGAAAACGGCTTATTGTCTATTTTGTATGTGCTGGCTATTTCTGCTCTAAACTCGAATAACACCTCTGCCTGGCAGGATCTGTATGCAATGGGAAAAAAACAGAACATACATGTATAGTCATCAAAACTGACAAGTTTTATCTTGTTGTTCATGAAATCTTAACATTTTCTACCAAAGCAAGACCGAAACATTATATACAAAAGAACAGCTATGCTCTATACAATTTGCATAGAGCACCCATTCTTTTTGTCATACATGTGCTTGACATGGTCACGCTTTGGAAAAGAATGCAAAAATCTCAAGTTGTATATATTTTATTACAATTCCACTTTCACATGTTCATGGTTTTTTTGTTGTTTTGTTGTAAGAAGTAGAATTTATAGAAACATTTATTGTGAAAGCACTGTAAATAGAAATTAATCAATTTTAATTGTTCATGTAGTCTTGTAAGTACTTTCTTAAGCTTCAGTATTTTTTTTCTAATTTTCAGTTCTTTTACATTAGCTTCACCAACAATAGAACATTTATGTTAGTTACACGTAAATATAGAATAAATGCTTAAAGGGTACCACCACCCAAAAATAATATTCTTATTAAAGAAAGGTAACATCTTTAGTATTCCATTCCATCAACAAGTTCACAATAATATGTTTCCAGAAAAAAAGAAAACAAAATTGGAAACGCATCACCATTCTAAAGCATGCGTTCATGCGGTCTGAATTACGCAGACTGCTATGTGTGCGGTGAATTGCAACGTGTGCAGAGTGAACGAATCGCCAGGGAATCTATTGTTTACAAACGTGCGCTTGAATAGCATTGGCGCACTCGCAAGTGGTTGGCCCGTATGGAACCAGGAAATAGCAGTGGTTTCGTAAGTGGTGGAAATTAATTGCTTTGTTTATGAATTGCACAACCCTTTGCAAAATGTTGATATCACAAAACGGTACCAAAACATATAATAATGTGTTGTTCTTTGCCTGGTGGTCCCCTTTAAAAGGTGCACCTGTAAAGTGTCTAACTCCACAAAAATTACTTTGAGCTTCTACATAGAAGTTTCTCTTCTACCGCATTGTTTAGCTTATGGTAAGAGAAGAATTTTAAAAGGGTTACATTTTTTCAAATGCCCCTTTAGTATGAAGATATCTATAATTGATAATCATTCAGCTCAAGAGCACGTCATACTGTAATTAGTTGTAAAAGCTGACGCAAATTTTTGCTTTTTCAACCAGGAAAGCAACTGTTCTTTTTCAATTAAACTTTCACACATCGTTCAGACATATCTTCCAATGATTTGGGTAGGCCTATAGGATTGAAGTCTCAAATGTCATTTTGGGCAATATCTGACACTTTACAGGTGCATGCACCTTTAAGATTAACTTTCGCTTTCTAAGGTACTGTTTGTTCCCTGCGATTGCACTGTAGATCACAATTAGTCATATCATAAACACAATGTGTATGGGTCATTCTTCGATAAGTGTATATTTTCGACCATCGTGAGGTCGTGAAAATCAAAACTGTTTCTCCACTTTCTTTCTGTGTGTTTAATATGTTAACATCTGTAGATTAGGGAAATATTGTTTGGCGCGATCTTTAATGGGGCTATGTCATATTTTGGGGGGTTTTATTAACATGTACACTGTTAATGCGTCATCTCCGTCACAACATTTTTGCACAACTAGATCGTCGCATTTTACCTGAAGAACATAATTCACTTCTTATTCAATCTTTGTTTGGAAAGAAAGGGTGACTGTGAAAAGAAAAAAAAAACATTGGTCAACCATAATCACATTTTTTTCTCTAGAGCCACCATTTATACTTGCCTTGCTGAATAAATAGTGAATTTTGCCAAATAGTTTTGCTTTCAATCAGTGTGATGAAATTTTCTCAGGAAATTAGGATGAAGAGAGGTACATGATTATGAGTAAATAGATCGCTAAAAATACCAATACAAATATTTTTTACCAGAGTTTAATCTTTGTTGAAATTTATGCATTTGAACTCAGCGTGACGGAGATGACTGAAGCGTGACGGAAATGACTGAAGCGTGTATTTAACATGTTTAAGAATACATTATAATCACATGTTATATAATAATCTAAAATTCATGCAAACTAAGCTTTGTCATAGAATATTTGTCAATTTTGAACAACATTGTGTGTCAATTAACCGAGTTGACAATCCAACTAAAACTCATCTCAGTCACAAAAGAGCCGTGACGGAGATGACGCGTGATGGAGATGACTATCAGACACATTTAAAGCGCCGATAGCTAATGGCAATGTATTTAATACAAATGAGCGATAGTGATGTGTGGTTGTTCCGTGGGCACATTCATACAAATGATTAGAAATTCAATCTAACATCTTAATCTAGCTAATATCAATCGTTCGGAGATGATAATCATCATCTCCGTCACGAAAAAAACGTGACGGAGATGACATTCAGACACATTTAAATCGCTGATAGCTTATAGCAATGTATGCAATACAAATAAGCGACAGTGTTGTATAGTTGTTCCGCGGGCACATTCATACAAATGATTAGAAATTCAATCTAATATCTTTATCTAGCTAATATCAAGCGTTCGGAGATGACGCTTAATAAAGGTACAGACCTGGTTTTTGACAAAGATCTCAAAAAAACAATGTTACTTACATATAGACCGGGGAAAAAACGTGTCTCTTCTTTCTACTACCTAGTCACCCGACATGTTGCCACCAGTGTTGTATGACTCGAGGCCGGTCTTGGTCTCGAGTCCGGACTCGAGGCCGGCATTGCCGGCCTCGGCCTCGGACTCGGACTCGGGGACCCCGGACTCGGCCTCGGACTCGGACTCGAAGGTCGTGGACTCGATGACTCGGGCCGAGTCCAGCTCGAGACCGGCCAATTTCCGTATATTTTGTATATTTGTATATTGGCTATTCTGTGCGATAATTCTGCAAGAAACAAGCCAAATATTATATCCAATCCACCAAGCGATTGTTGCTTGACAAAGAGATCGCGAATGAACTGACAGCCGACAAGAAAGTGAGTAAAAAATCACATTTGTGGGAAACGAATGGACACGCAAGTGACAAATCCATAACAAATAGCCCAAGCTTATATTTGATAGGTATGCTTTCATTTTATACTGTCTTTTTTATGAATTGACACCGCGATTCTGAACATGTTCGGCTATCAAACACCCGGGGGGGAGGGGGGTACTCACGTATATTGGGTATACGGGGTAACGGGGATGACTTTTTCAAGAAAGATCCTTAGACATGGATCCCCTTTTTAAAAAATCCTGAGACATGGGTCCTATTAAAAAAAATAAACCCTTAGGGTCCCTTTTTCATTTATTCCTTTCCCTCTTTTCTCCCTCATTTTCTCCGGGATTTTGGGATTTTCCGCTGTGAAATTGCTAAAATTTTCAAGCTCGCTCCGCTCGCTCGCATACATAATATTTCACAACGTCGGGTGATTATATTACCCTTCATAACGCCATATCATAAGTAATAAAACGAATATACCTATACAATAATTGAAACAAATGGCAATGAAATAGGTAAAATTTCAAGCTCGCTCCACTCGCTCGCATACAAAATATTTCACAACGTCGGGTGATTGTATTACCCTTTATAACGCCATAATAAGCAATAAAAGGAATATACCATGCAGTAATTGAAATAAATGGCAATTAACCGCTGTGAAAATTGTAAAATTTTCAAGCTCGCTCCGCTCGCTTGCATACATAATATTTCACAACGTCGGGTGATTATATTACCCTTCATAACGCAATAATAAGTAATAAAACGAATATACCCATTCAATAATTGAAACAAATCTACTGGCCCAAAAGGGCCAGTTAAAAAAACACGTGAGTGTGGAGCCCTGAATGAGTGCATATTATGTGACACATATCTAGGGTTAATCACTTGATTGCCTTTGGAAAAGAAAATGAATCAATGTAAAATAAAGAATAATTATTTTTTTTTAAAAGAGACTCGGACTCGGACTCGGACTCGGATGGTCTGGACTCGGACTCGGACTCGGACTCGGATGGTCTGGACTCGGTCTCGGTCTCGGACTCGGACAGTCTGGACTCGGACTCGGTCTCGGACTCGGATTGGGTGGACTCGGATACAACACTGGTTGCCACCACGATCACTCAAATTTAGCATATTTTTGTACCGTAGATGACGGACTCAAAATGCGTGACGGAGATGACGCAAAACATCGGGACACACAAAACAGATTCCTTTTTTTAATTTTTTTTTTATCGCTGCATGTGTGCGTACTTAATCTTGGTATTCGTAGTCAACTTTAATTTATTAAGGTATATTAGGACAAAAAATATGCATCTTTTTTGAAATGCTATATTATGATATTTTTACATGATGCCATCGTGACATGCGAGTTTGAGGGGGGTGGAACATTTAAAAAAATAATTTAAAAAAAAGTATAAGAGTTATCACTTTACTTTTTTTTTTATTAGTTGATTTTTTACTTACTTGTAAGTCAACACAAAGAGATAACAACAAAAAAGCTTTAATTTTTTTTCTATGCGACACCAAAGTAGCGGGACGCAAAACTATACACTTATCGAAGAATGACCCGTATATATTCTCTCAAATATAGCGCACCTGTTTTGGGTTAGTTCTGTTTGACAATAAAAGAAATAATTTTAAAAATTAATTTAAATTTATACAAGATTCTCAGTGAATTCCATGTAACACAATTATTTCTAACGAAGAATTCTATAAAAAAGTACAAAATAAACTGTGTTTATGTGAGTGGTTCATACATTTATATATATACATTTCTTGACACATATACTTCATTATATATACTTTGGCATACTTGGCCACACTAGGCCTATAAAATAAAGAGAATAAATATAAACAGGAAAAATATAATAATGATGAATCTGAATGAAGCCTGATTCAAACTTGAATTGAAGAGTGAAGCAGTAATTGTAGTAAAGGCCCCATCTACAAAGTATGCTAACTTGTTCTGACTTCTGCATAATACTCCAATAAAAAAAAAAAATGGGAAATGCACGATATAACATATAAGGGTCATTCTTCGATAAGTGTATAGTTTTGCGTCCCGCTACTTTGGTGTCGCATAGAAAAAAAATTAAAGCTTTTTTGTTGTTATCTCTTTGTGTTGACTTACAAGTAAGTCAAAAATCAACTAATACAAAAAAAAGTAAAGTGATAACTCTTATACTTTTTTTATATTATTTTTTTTAATGTTCCACCCCCCTCAAAATCGCATGTCACGATGGCATCATGTAAAAATATCATAATATAGCATTTCAAAAAAGATGCATATTTTTTGTCCTAATATACCTTAATAAATTCAATTTTATGAGTTGACTACGAATACCAAGATTAAATACGCACACATGCAACGATAAAAAAAAAAATTTAAAAAAAGGAATCTGTTTTGTGTGTCCCGATATTTTGCGTCATCTCCGTCACGCATTTTGAGTCTGTCATCTACGGTACAAAAATATGCTAAATTTGAGTGATCGTGGTGGCAACATGTCGGGTGACTAGGTAGTAGAAAGAAGAGACACGTTTTTTCCCCGGTCTATAGGTAAGTAACATTATTTTTTTGAGATCTTTGGCAAAAACCAGGTCCGTACCTTTATTAAGCGTCATCTCCGAACGCTTGATATTAGCTAGATAAAGATATTAGATTGAATTTCTAATCATTTGTATGAATGTGCCCGCGGAACAACTATACAACACTATCGCTTATTTGTATTGCATACATTGCTATAAGCTATCAGCGATTTAAATGTGTCTAAATGTCATCTCCGTCACGCATCATCTCCGTCACGTTTTTTTCGTGACGGAGATGATGATCGTCATCTCCGAACGATTGATATTAGCTAGATAAAGATGTTAGATTGAATTTCTAATCATTTGTATGAATGTGCCCACGGAACAACCATACATCACTATCGCTCATTTGTATTAAATACATTGCCATTAGCTATCGGCGCTTTAAATGTGTCTGATAGTCATCTCCGTCACGCGTCATCTCCGTCACGGCTCTTTTGTGACTGAGATGGTGAGTTTTAGTTGGATTGTCAACTCAGTTAATTGACACACAATGTTGTTCAAAATTGACAAATATTCTATGACAAAGCTTAGTTTGGATGAATTTTAGATTATTATATAACATGTGATTATAATGTATTCTTAAACATGTTAAATACACGCTTCAGTCATTTCCGTCACGCTTCAGTCATCTCCGTCACGCTGAGTTCAAATGCATAAATTTCAACAAAGATTATACTCTGGTAAAAAATATTTGTATTGGTATTTTTAGCGATCTATTTACTCGTAATCATGTACCTCTCTTCATCCTAATTTCCTGAGAAAATTTCATAACACTGATTGAAAGCAAAACTATTT